>NJRP01000121.1:206150-227942 GCA_003063835.1 Aphaenogaster floridana | reverse complement strand
AAGATTAAAATATTGCCTGAGCAAAAATGTCGAGATCCTTTGGCAGAGACGATGGTCCAAGTTCATAGCATGGCATCTCGCGAAAACCGGATATGATTCCGCGACCGGATATCGGCGCGCACATACAAGTAGGCAGACCGTCGGCTCGGTACACACGTAGCCGCATCAAGGAGAAGGAACCCGGGAGCCACAGAAGAGGTTCTTGCACTCATTTCTCACCGACCGCGAAGAGGCACAATAAAGCACGATATTAACGCCGCGAGCCCCGCTATCGGGCCGCAACTAGGATGCAATCCGTTCCTCCTTTCCGTACCCTCGCCACCGCATAGCTTCCGCTTTTTTTGGTCTGCCGGCGACGCGCTCGTTGTCTTTATTGCGAGCACGTTCCGCAAAATCCACGGTGCTTTTGGCATTAAAGGTCCGATCGAGCATGCCATTGGCACGCCGTAATGAAATTATCCTCCTTAGTCCTTACTGCGAGGTTATTAAATACAACTAGCGGATTCTGAACTCTTCGCAAAATTACACACGTTTCCTAGGCTCCACCTCGTAGTCATAATCCCTCATAATTTTGCCTTTTGTACTTATAATTGCGCCATTCGGAGGTCGTAATTATTTAATTCTAGAGTTCTAAATCAAAACGACTTTTTTTTTTCATAGAAGGGAATGGAGACCAGTCCCGATATTCTCCTCTTTAAATAAAATTAACCGAATGACCTTGACCTCGATTCGAATTAGCGCATTTATCGAAATGCCATCTCCGTCGAGAGCCGGTACACTTTTATTTTAATCCTGCGCCTCTTCCCAGTTCGCATACAAAATTCATCCGTTTCCGACGTACCGAATATAATATCGATCATCGCTTTCCACGTGGCAGGCGAACGTGACTACGGAGCCAGCGTTTACGACAGGTAAAATGCGCTTTCGTAAACGCGCTCCGATATCTTTCCGCACATTACAGTACATCGGTTATGGTTCTACTCTATTTCCACACGTCGCCTTTCTCTCCCCCCCCCCGTCTTTTCTACACCGCCGTGCTTTCCCCCTATTTGTGTTCGCCCACGCACCGAAATCCCACTTCTCTCTCTCTCTCTTCTTTCTCTCTTATAAATTTCTCGGTGTAAGGTCGACCTTATTTGTCAGCGGAACGGTCTCGTGACGCTCGACCTACCTACACGGCTTATCTCGCTGTTTGACGGCGCGTTTGCTTATCCTCTCGTTCGAGCGGGCCGGATAGGACGCGCTTGAAATAGACAATAAATATCTTCGGATAAGTCCGCATCGATAAGGCCGGGCACGGATACTTATCGCGCCCCTCGCAGACCGTTCCGCACTCGCGCCAAGTATCGCGCTCTCCATCTCATTGTCGATTTCCGCGCGCCGGACATCCGCTTTGTATGCAGTTGCTGCACACTCGCGCGTCGTATACACTTCGGAAACCACTGCTCGAAATCGCGCAGGTAAACCACGGTTGCATAAGGATTTTCCGCGCGGAACCTGCCGATACGCGCGAAACTGAACGCTCGATCGCAGTTTCCTAGATGTATTCCAGGCGAGCGGAAAACTATACGAGACGATTCTGGCGTTTCATCGAACTCCGATTCGTCCTTTTGAAGAAGCGAACAATCATCGCTCCCTTTTCGCGGCTCGTATCTTCATTGGTCTGCACGTCGGCATTTTCACCGCGATCGATCGATCGGCCACCGTTCGGAGAACGCTAAATTAGTAAGCGATCCACTTCAAAGATAAACACCCTTGTTTGGTTCCAAGGAACCTAATCGCCTAACGTACGGCGATACCACAGAAGCTGCGCAATCAACGGGCTACGTATATGAATACTATGAATATTCTCAGTTCGATACACACGATGAAAAATGCAACACATTCAAATAGCCAGGCCCATACAAATTCACGAATTACGCTCGTATGTAAAACACACCCGGGGTATATCGGACTGGGTCGAAAGCGAGTGAGAGATTCTTCCCGCGATTATTTTTGGTATACATATCCCGGGGACGTGTTTTTCCATGTATCACGCGCGAACGCGGCGTCGCTTCACGTCGGGCTCCCGTATATCTCGCGGCCGCACGCGCGGCCGCCGGGATATTAATTTCGATATCGAAATCAGATAATGCAGCCGCGGCGCAAAGTGCCGCGAGTTTCGACGGAGTTCGATTCGCCGCGATCCATGGAAATGAGGTTCGCGCAGCAATACCGATACACCCGGGGTATATAACTTCTCTTCCCTTTCTGTGCAGCGCATAACGCGGTAAGCGGCGACAGCTCGTCGACGCGACCGTACTCGGGTTATGTATTTCGCTCGGAGCTCTCTGAGTTGACGACAAAGTCGATATCAATTTTTTGTTACGACTCGAGGCGATTCTCAAATTGTTGACGAAGTCTTGATTTTTATCGAAAGCGGTTTAATATCCGACGCGAAACTTTCCTCGGGGTTCGTTAAAATAGCGCTTTAAAATTGTGAAACGCGAAAACAGATTGACGTGCGAGAATACTAATATCCAAATTGTTAATTAGTAATGACTTGCGGTATTTTAGATTCCAGATATATTTGTATGTTGGATAATATACAAATTTATCTGGAATCTAAAATTTATTGCTAATTAACAATTTGGAAATTAGTATTCTCGCACGTCAATGCCGTTTCAAGCGCTATTTTTAAGGCGCTATTTTAACGGACTTGAGCAAAGTTTCGCATCGGATATTAAACCGCTTTCGAGAAAAATCAAGACTACGTCAATAATCTGAGGATAGACGCGTCATCAAATTGGATGATTCATTTCTTGACTGCGTTGGATGACGAGTGTCATCGACATCCGTTTTCGAGGCGATCATTCTCGGTCATTCTCGGTCATATCTCTTGACACTCCTTCGTGCCATCAAGTAACCCGATACTTCTTGGGTTACTGACGCTGCCAAAATTATCTGTCGCAATAATCGATACGTACTATTGATCCCGTTCGCTTTTGTCGCTAGTCAATCGGGCGCGACGCGAAAGATGATTACCATGGAAATTTCCACATTAACGGCTGACAATCGACGCGTTATTATTGAACCGAGCGTCAATGAGGCGTAACTGCAAGTACAGCGGTCATTAATTGTTCTCGGTAACGTCGCCTTGACGAGAGATCGAGGATCGCGGAGCCGAAAGATCCTTCGCAGCCGCTCGGTGTGATCTTGCGAGGCGTGGAGGCCGTGGAGTCACTCGCGTGACGCAGATGTAGAAAAACGGACGTAGAGCTGGCACGAAGTTGGACGAAGCGGCAATTTAGCGGGCATTCGTGATGACACGCAACTCGGACTCATCCTCCGGTGGTTTTTACGCAAGAAATCGATAGACGGAGAATTCCGAGAAGCGTATACGAAATAATCCGAGCGATCGCGAGCGTTTGCCAGCCCCTTTTCCGACAGCTATTTCTCTTAGCAACAAGTGTCCCATTTCTCTTACATCTCTCGTAAGAAAAATCTTGAATACCTTCGCGTCGCGCGCGAGATGATCGATCAGTCGTCGTAAATCGGGCACCAAACCTCGCTAATGGTCAACAATGCGACTTTCGGCGTCTCAACGATCTTTTATCGGTACGCGGATCCAATACAGACACGCGTGGATTAATCTGGGAAAGTCTTAATTTCGTCTGGTTGATTCTTTGCATAGCGCAGCCTGTATCGGATTTCAATGCGCTTCAATATGCTCGCAATATCGTATCGGTGTTTCATCGAGGAGCGTAACTCGAACCGTTATTTCTTCGGTATATACAATGTACATCGTCACCGTCGAGCAGGCTACTCTAATTACGTGCTCGCTTCTTGTTTTCAGTTCATAGTCACGAGAACGTTTATTTTTGTCAGCCCGCGAAGATATAATCCGCAGTGTCAATAGGACCCTCGTCGCATCGTAAAGATGACAGGTGTGTAATAATGAGTTTTGAAATCACCGGAAGTTCGCGTGATCTTCCTCTACTCGAACCCGATAATGGCACATTATTTTATCGTCTTCGTCCATCACTGCGTCAAGCGTCATCATGACGGATGTGTAGAAGACTTTTTACCTACATTTTTATTAACGTCGCGAGCGGACGAATTGGTTCTAATCCGAACCCGAATTAATTCTTCATTACTGTCGTATTCACTCTGATTGAACGAATTAAAATGGATTTATTGGATTTTTCTAATCAATTGTTTGAGCAAACGTAATTGGCAGGAAAGATCTGACTTATTTGGAAATGGGTCAATTGTAGCAATGAATGCTATAGCTATTATACAGTGCTTTAACAAATCAATCGACAATAAGGAAGTCATTCATCTGATTGTAAGTCATTCAGAAATGAATGCAGATATGATTTAATTTGTTTTCTGGGTTAATAAGCGTCTTTTTTTCATTCTGTTCCAGTTCACATCTATATTCATTTATACATTGTGACTGAATGAGAAAGGACTGAATATCGATATTCTACTGAAGTTGAGAAGAGTTTTGCTTTAGGCGAGATTGCGACGCCATATTATATAGACACTTCTGCTGACGTTATTAATGTAACAGCGTGTCATACTATAACGAGTCTTCTGTCGTTTGATCGAAAATCGATTAAGCTCGAGGATCTAAATTTAACATTTCACTATTTCATATCCATCGAATCCGTTACCGCAGTTCCCTACCGCAGCGTTAGTTGCGTGACCGATCATTTTAAATTATGTCATAATTTCTCGCTGAAACGCGACGTCTCGTTTATTTTCCGAAAATTTGTCTACGTGCTGTGGAAAGAGAGAGCTCTTCTCGGAACAGTGCAGAATAAACATCTTCATAAAGATCGTTACTGCATGCTGTCGATGTCGATTGTATACTTAATTGGAGCTTAAAAATCGAAACATTTGCTGATTGCTGGAATTATTTGCTTTATCTACAGCGTATTTTTAAACTAATTGATTGCATTGATTGATACATCAATATCTTAAATAATCGTCTAATCATCATCATTTTATTAAACGTAATAATGTGCGGTTTTATATTCAAGTGGATTTAAATAAAGAGGGCAATGATCGATTGTTTAATAAAGAAATTCTACACCGAAGAATGAGAAAAGAAAACGGAACGTTCTACTTTACTCGCGATGTTTTCGCTCGATACCGCACAGTGAGATATTTTAAATCTTCAATATTTAACTTCTCGCTATTACAATTCTTCTTTAATATATTAATTCTTCACTTGTTTGTTCGAGATCGCTACGCCATGTTTTGTTGGTTATCTTAAAATTAATTATGAAGAATTTGAAAAGAAGGACGAGCGCGAATTTTCTTTGTACGTGTTGTGTGTCACTATGGCTAATGGAAGTAGGCATTGTCGGGGAATACGAAGAATGCATAATGCATATTTAAGTATGAAACGGGGATATGAGACGCGGATGCGATGGTCTTGCTTGACATCCCGTCCGCAAAATCATTCCGAGACTGTTACATTCCATCAAGTACGTGCCTAAGCTGAGTGCAGACTCACGCTCCTCGGCTTATCACTAACAAATGAATAACAAAGCCTCACGGTATCGCAGCCACGGAATAAAAACGCCTACGATAATAGTGTTGAATATAGAATTAGTCCGCAGACTGCCGTCTCGTATCAGCAATTGTCTCGCGGAAGCGTGTATTAGCTTTTACACATTTAGCCAGGCTCTTCGTTCATCGCGGCTATAAAATCTACACTGAAACATGCATATTGCATGGCAATAAACGCTGAATCAATGCCTACATTGGAATAAGATAGTTCGAAGTCCAGTGCGGCATAATATGTCGAAACGGTATCGAATATCATGCGAACGATGCGAAAATACGATATGAGGAAATTTCGTCCTATTTAAGAAAGTTGTACTTCCTCCTAAAAGTTATAGGGGATGTCAATCTCCATAAAGCGATGTCGCCATTAATTGATTGCTACCTAATACCGAAGAAAGTACATAAAAAAAATTAAAAAGGGAGAACGATATTCGATTACGAATCTATATATTTGTTGGTTGTAGAAATCAATATGACATTTCAGATATTTGCGTGAAATTGTTTGTTCCCAATCCATTGTATCGGGATTCAACTTTAAATGAAATCAACGAGGATTTAATCGAGATACGTAATCATCGGCATTGTTAATGCCGCAAATGAAATCGCTTCCGTGGACGTGAGCCATCGATAATTATCGTAATTAAAATCATACGTGCGAAATGATACGAATCTGATATGATTAGTTCATTAATGTAATCGCGACGAATTTTTATTTACTCAATAATGTTCGCGCGCGTAAAATGATTTTTGCGATCGATGTCTCGAATCCCACCGTCATTTTAATCCGTAAATAGCAACGTTTTTCTCGAATTAGTATTAACGTGTCCCTATTTCGTAAACCGGCAGGGGACTTAATAGCGTTCCATTTATTGGACCGTAATTACGAGCGAAATAATTCACAATCATTATTATGAATAAATTAAACGATGGTATTTCTACCGAGCGTTAATCGAGATGTCCGAAATCAGTTTATTCTCGAAAGATAGATCGTAAAAGGGGACATATTTGGCTAATCTTACAGATCATCGCGAGACTTTAAAACATCCTCCACCGCCTGGCTATCCACTGCGTCTTATCAGAAACGAAAATGTGCACCTTATCGCTTTTTGTGCTCCGCGCTCCTCTGCCCTCTTAAGTATGTAACTTCCGTAAGTGCTTGCGGCAATTCAAGCAGAATGCACCACGCTGGTCGAGTTTCTATAAATAGGCCTTGCTCGATAAAGTCAGGATAAAGCGATAGACCGCCAAATTCGACGTCATCGTTTAAGACCCATGAAAGGTATCAAGAGTGTGATTTCAATAACGAGGAGGCCATAGATATGGACAAATATTAATTTTTTTTCAATATCATAAGAATTATAACGCAAATAATGAAAATGGAGTAGTAAGATTAAATTATTCTTTATGGAAAGTGTAAATTTAATTTGAGAATAAAGCGATGATCTTTGTGGCTAAGAGCAAAGCGATACTGGAGGTTGTCACACGATAAATGATAAATAGCGCGGAACTGCGGTTATCGTATGATAAACGATAACGAAAATCTCATCTGCACATTTCCGTTCCTAACGGCACGTTCTCGTATTGCTCACGTCAGACCGGAGGTGGAATTGGCAGAAAAAAAAACTAAAGGAATCTCGCGTTTACGTAATTCGCGGAAGATTCGCGTGATTTACGTTCTTATCGTAAGTGGACGATAACTCAGGTGTAACTGCCGGCCATCACGAAATTAAGCGGAGCCTCCACCCGACGCTGCTTATCAGGGGCCCGATATCGAGCGAAGGGCGTCGAAAACGTACATTTCTTGCGCGATCCGGGGAGTCTTTACCCTAAGTGATTTCACGCGCCGGCGTCAAGATATATCGGCCCCACGACGTCTGCCGCTGGAAAAGGATGGACTCCCGTCGCAGAAAAGGCCATTCAACGTTAGTCCTACTACTGTATCGGATTCGACGACGATCAACTATGCCGCACAATAGACAATAGATCGTGGCGGGACAACAATGCCCTTCCGCGGGAATGTGTATCGCGCGAGTCGCTGCCGCGCAAATCCGCGTACGTGTATAACCGATCGGGAACCGTGTTCCCTTCCGTTTCGAGATTCGGCGCAATATTTCGGTACGAACGGCTCCGCGGCGTGACTCCGGAAGTATCGCACCCGTGTACCACTCTCAGCGCGAAGGAACACGAACCGGGAGCAAGGGGGAGGGAGGGAGAGAGAACGAATGAATGAGAGAGAAAGAGAGAGATGGAGAAATCGACTCCGAGATATTCCGCGTTAATCCTCCTACCGGCACGAAAATGACAATGAGCCGCGACGGACAATAGGTCCGAGGAAGAAAACAATGCCGGAAGAGGGCTAGGATATATCGAGCGCGGGAGAGTCGTCCGACCCTCCTATGTCTCTTTGTGCGGACAATCATTCGACGTACAATACTCCGTTAATACGTTTCGAATGGAGTCGATGGGGTCTTTGTACTCGCGCGATAACACGCAAATGTGCACGCCGTCTCTCGTGCGTCGTCTACTCTCTCAGCTATATTTAATTAATCGTATGGCTATCGTCGAGTCGAGACGGATCGGCCTCGCTTAGCTCCGTCCCGCCTTCGCACCGGCCTCCATGAATAAGAATCTTTGTTCTTTAACGTAAACCGCGTGACTCCTATATTCCGTCACATCGCGCATTCCGCGCCGACCGAACCGAAGTGTTCCATCACGCGCGGAAGTATCGAAGATTCTTCTGGAACCAAAGGACCGTTCAAAGGAAGCACTGTGCGCGGATAATCGCGGCAAAGCAAATCTCTCTTTGCTATTGCGCTCTAGATTCTAAGTGGCTTCTAGCACATGGAAAAGTTTCAGCAGCACCACCGCATCAGACTCTGGCATGCCGAACCTTTATTCCTCGTGCTCACGAACTCTCGAATTTTTACGTTCTCGGAATATAAAGCGACCAGGGAATCTTGGCTCCGCGAAAGGTCAGTTTCGATCATTGTCGGAGGAGTCGAGGAATCCGTTGGTTTTCCAGCCCGCTCGTCGTGACGATGCTGAATAACGCCGCGGATTCAGATCAGAAGATCCGGTGAGAAATGCACGTCGAGAAACCGGAAAGGGATTCCGTCGTAAAATTCCGCGCGGCTGACTCTCTGTGGCGCCGTGTCATACGTAAGAGGAAATTTTCGTTTTTTCGCCATTTCCTCGTAGGTTTAAGTATTTATTGCCATCTCCGGCGGAGATCGAGCAGCCTCCGCCGCGCGATACTTTACCCCCGGGCATCCTTCGCCGCGGCGGCATCGTTATGGCCCGTATTTGGGAAATGTATAGGTGGCTACACCGGGGCATCACGCCTATCGGGTGCATACGACCCGATAGACGTGTGCATGTGTGTGCGCGCGCGTGTGTGCATGCCGTTGATTATTCTATACACCGAGGTGTCCTATACTCATGCGAGCGGCGGGATGCGCAGCGCGACCGTTGATAACGATAACCGCACACGCGACGACGTCGACGACGACGGCGGCGGCGACGGTGCTCTACTATTTTTTACGACACACGAGAACACCAGATGGAGAGGCTAACGGAGAAAAAGAAGAGAGCGCAGGTGAGAGGGAGCGACGAGAGGTGGTCGTGGCCCGACACGACAGGTCACGCGAAGCTAAAATTTCATCCGACGACACAAAAGCGTTCCAGCCGTGATCTCCTTCGTCTTTCTTTCTCGCTCCTCCGTCTTTGTGTCCGGGAGATTTTTTTTGGGAACGCGTCATTCCACGCGTCGGTCGGGGACACGTACACTACCGCTCAAAACTATTTGCCCACTCTGTCTTCCTTGATCAAATGATAGAAATTCAAAAGATTAATGAACAATTTTATTAAGAGTAGACATTGAATTTAATAATGTTTGCTAGGTCAAAAATTTGAAATTCTACATATATAAAGAGAATATAACAGAATTAGAGAACAGAAAATAAACGTAAAAAAATATATGTAGAAATCAGAGCGGGCAAATATTTTTGGACGGTAGTGTATTTACGGAGCTCTCTTGAACATATTTTTTACGGTAAAATTGTCGTGGATCGTGTATTTTTAAACGGTGCAATGTCTTCTTTTGTATTGAATATTCTCGATTGTCTTTCTATAAATAGAGTTTTCTTTCATTCATATTTGCTAACATGCCCAGGTAACAGAGAAGAATGCAAAAAGCATTCTACATTTCAGCAATTGAGAAAGCTACAATCGGTCTCCCTACGTTCTTCAGTGCTAGCAAGTAGTAATCAACAGTAACAAAGTAAAAAAGATCTTTGATGAGAAAGCTTGTTTGCTCCTACAGTATCTAAATTGGGTCCGAATACTGTTTATCGATTGCTTTAGTTACCTTATATTAGTAAAAATGTAGTCAACCTGTATTGTTTTCTACAAGTGTTAGAAATTATATACATACGGCTATCGGATTTATATATTCCTGATCGAAATGAAAACGTGAAACTCAAAAAATCGTATACTGTAGGATGCATGTAGTGTACTTTGAGAGGGAAATTATTGATACACTTATCGTAGAAGAATTAAAGAAACTTTGTCGTATACACACGAAGTGGAGAAACAGGTAGAGTATTTGTGTATACTTTACCGTGCACGAAAAATTTAAAAATATTATTCATCTACTGGTTGCGGTTCCTACTTTTGCTATACCTGGGATGCGTGGAAACATATCGAAGAGACGAACTAAAGGGAAACCGCTGTCATCCAATCGAACCTGGAGAGAGTTCAACGACGTCTCGCCTATTTGCGACGTCTCGAAATTAATACATGAGACTGGAGTCGTGGGAATAAACGGTATTTGCGGCGCGATACACACCAACGTTTTGCGGTTGAAATGAACCCATCGTACGAGCGCGTTACAGCTGTGTGCTTACAAACGTCCTTTATTAGCTTATCGCGCCACGTCAACGACAGTCTGGCTCTCCCGAGGGATAAATTATTCGACCGTAAGAACTCGCGGAGCGGGTATTCCTTAAAAATCGGTCGAGTGATTTATCCCTCTTCCCTTAGCGTTCACACCAGCGGGATACCCCCGACGTACTCGCTAACGGGTCAATCCCCGTTTTTGCAACGATCAATTTTTCCGCGCGTTCGGTAATCCGTCACCACGGTCTCGATGTCGATCATCTCCACCGTGAAATGTCAATCAAACCGCTATGACGCTTTCGATGTCCACAAGCCGCGCGCACGATCGCACGTATCTCTCGCGTGCGCCTCGTGCTTTATTGAGGCTACAAAAGTGGCGACTCTAAATCTGCGTTTTATGAACGTGAACCCGCACCACGCGCGCGCGCGCGCGCGCGTTAAATTCCGCATCCGCGCGCGGCCCGTGCGCCTGGAACACACATCCTCGGCGTAAATAAGGCGGGGTCGACAACGCACGCGGATCGTAATAAATTATAAGTCTGACAGTAATGCGCTCGTCGTGGCCGTTACGACGCGTGGACGTGCTCCGATTTCGACGCTTTGCGCCGCGAATTGCTGACGCGTGTTTCAAACGTTAGCCCCTTTTATCGCGACGAAGTCCCGTGTTTTACACGAGCGCGAAGCAACCGCGAGACGGTCGCCTCGTTTGTCATCTGACGAAGAAGGCGACGAGATTCGTTTTATCGCTCTTCGTCTCTAATCCTTCACATCTGACTTTTTTAACGTAATTTTATATTGTTTCGCGTAAAGTCAGAAAAATGTACATGGAATTTACCAGACGATCTAATGAAAAATCAAGGAAAGAGATTACGTATCTAAAATATTGATCTTCTTTTCGATGAAGTAAGAGAAGAAAGTACACAATGATGTTGTATCATCAGCACTAATTGTAAGTTTAATTGGAAGTAATTTTGTTAATTCAATAATTTGCTGAAATATTTAAATATTCAGTCGGATACAGATCATAAAATAATTATATTGGACCATCCAAAATAATTATGTAGGACGCTCAAGCTGTTTACTAGGACGTCCAAACTTTTTGCAGCATTGTCAATATGCTTGAGCCGACATAATTATATTTGGTCCAACATAATTATTTTCAGATCTGTATCTGGCTACACGGAAAGAACGGTTTTGCTGAAGTATCTGCCAGATACAGATCTGAAAAGAATTAAATTGGACTATCCAAAATAATGATGTAGGATGTTCAAGCATACTGACAATGCTGCAAAAAGTTTTGATTTCTTAGCAAACAGCTTGAGCGTCCTACATAATTATTTTGGATAGTTCAACTTGATTATTTTCCAAATATGAATATGAAAAAAAAAGCCAATATCTTGATCGCGGCGGATCTTGGTGCCTAATAATAATTATTTTGTTAATTTTCCTACTTTGCAAACTGCGCGCCTCAAATTTGTCAGCTTGAAACACAATCTTTACATGAAGCCGGAATTAATTTACATGTTAAATTGACAAGCAATTTAATAATTTTGATGCTAACAAGCATCTATATATATAAGATCCCCCCTAACCCGAAAACTGTAAAGAAATAATTATTTTCTGATCTGTATCTGACTAAATTTTTAGATACTTCAGCAAAACCGATCTTTCCGTGTATGCTCTTTTTTAACTGTTATTGATTTAACAAGATTGTTTTCAATTAGACTTAATTCTGCTGATACCTCTTTTTCCATAAAATATAAAACGTATATATATTTTAGTTTTTCTAATCGCTGAAGTATCATTCAATCGATAGAAACGTTCAAGAGTATCTCCTTCTGGATCTCGACAATCATTGTCAGAGTGACAATGAAGAAATTGGACGTTCTAATTCGGCGTAATAAGTTTAAGCGGGCGATATCGTTCCGTTGGCAACCCGTTGTGTATCCCGAGTAAAAAAGTTCCTCGTCGGTCTCTCATCGGTTCACGCGCGGATGCACGCGAATGCACACGTATACCTTTTTACGAGTAGCAAGATGTGTGTCGGTTGTCACCGGCACGAAGTGAACGACGAGCGGATTTGGAGCTGCGCCTTCGAGCGCTAGCTCGTAAACTCCTAACGACGCGGCAGTTTTAGGATGTCTCCGTGCATCGCCTGTTTCGCAACGCGTATATTTTGCGCTATTACCGCCACCGCGCATGTCGCGCCGACGAGTGCGAAAGGTTCGCACACGGTGAGCTTATTCGCGGTTATTAACACGGCGCGAATCCGCCACACGATAGCACCCGCGACTCGAAGTATCTACGGCGGTTTACGATGATAATTCCCGCTCTGGTTAGCGAGCGATAATCCTCAAGAGTTTTTCAATATGCTTTGCTTACCCGGATTTCAGATTTATCGCCTTGGATCGGCGAACCGTCAGAAATTATCGAGAAATATGATCTGTGTCATTTATATCGTAATATCTCCCCGAAAGTGTTCGATCTATTTATAAATATAAGATAAGACGAAATACGTAAAAAACCGACAGGAAAATACGGAAAGAACGGTTTTGCTGAAATATCTTAAAAAAAATAAACTGCAGATCTGAAAATAATTGTTGGACCATCAAAATATATGTATATAATTATAATGTTCTGTTATAAATGTTACAATGTTATATAATTATGTAGGACACTCAAATATATTAATAATGCCGCAAAAAGTAATAATTTAGCAACCAGCTTGAGCGACCTATATAATTAGTAATTATTAATTACTTTAATAATTTAACAAAATTATTTTTAGATCTGTATCCGACTAAATTTTTAGATATTTAGCAAAATCATTCTTTCCGTACATAATTCTGCGACTTTAAAGCAAATCGAAGTGATGAAATAAATTTTTGTTGTGCGCAGCTTCGTTTTCGAGAAGAATGACTTCGATAACTATGCGTCCGTTTGACTGAAATTTCACGTATATCACGCCGAATATTTTCTAGTTATCTCTTATTTTAGAACAAATGTTTTAAATTAAAGTTTCACAAAGAGGAAATATGATGCGACGAATTTTTGGTAACAAGCGTTTTCTATTGCAATATGACAAATGCTTCTCTTAATTACACATTTTTTATTGGTGTACACACAAAAATATTATATTATACGAATATATGCGAAACATTTCTTTCGACAATTGAAAAAACGATGGAAATATGTGAAGTTTGGATCATTAAGTTGATCCAACCCGTCGCACATACGGATACATCGGGCTTTAAAAAGCCGGATATCGAAGCCATAATATCCGGGAAATAAATTCTTTGTCGTATCATGAATCTATCGATGGGAGCTTATGCAACATCGAAAACATGATGTTGCTTATCCGACTCGACGAATAGTAGCTGCTCACGAATTAGAACGTCGTGATTATCGGTGGTTCCACTTAGCATTTTGTAAAATAGCCCGAGAACGGACGCGTAACCGCGCAGGAGGGCAAAAAACTCGGTAGTAGTCTTGAAAGGATGATGGAGCGCCAAGGATTGATTAAGTGGCTAAGGATTGACCTCGATATGCCGCGCGAGGGATATCAAGACCGCGCCAGGCCGACGTACATCTACGATGGCGTGTAGCGCGAGCGGGAACGCGAGAGGTGACTCGGGCCTTACGAGGCCGCGAGGCAAAGTAGTCGGCAAGTTGCTTTAATTGAGTTAGGTGCGGCGACAGTAATCCATAACATGCACACACAGGGGAGCCGAGCGAGCGAGCGAACGTACGAACAAACGAACGAATGTGGGTGAGAGAGCATTGGAGAGACGGTCACCCGGCGCCGGGCTGTGCGGAGGGTGGAGAAGGAAAGGCGGAGAAGTACTTCTCTCCCTCTCGCGTCTCACCCTCGCGCGTGTAACGTGTGTGCGCGAGGCCTGGTTTAGCTTCGATTATCGATACGGAATGCACTTACGGCGCATAATGCACCCACGAGGCGGTACGTTCGCCCGCAGTCAGGCGTATCCGGGTGTCCGCCCGTCCTTATCCGCGATATTTTACGTCGCGCGTATGTCGTCTTTTACCCCTTTCGCGCGACTGACATCTTCTATAATCATCCGTCGAACGCGCCGCGTTCGCGTGACGTTACTCGCGATTGAAACTGAAGCGTATTAGGATCGGCGCGGCGTTACGTACACGGACAGAATGGTTTTGCTGAAATATCTAAATATATTTCGCAAGATACAGATCTGAAAAGAATTTTGTTCAACCGTCAAAATAATTATATAGGTCGTTCAAGCTGTTTGCTAAAACGTCAAAACTCTTTGTAACATTATTATCATGCTTGAGCATTCCACGTAATTGCTTTGGATGGTTTAACAAAATTATTTCCAGATCTCTGTATCTGGGGGCAAATTTTTAGATATTTTAGTAAAACCAGTCCTTCCGTGTACTCGTTTTCGTATTGCGATTCTTGTGAAATAAGCTGCACGGTATATATTGAGATTGTTATCTTTAATAATGTTTATATATTTTTTATTAATGATGTCTTTCTGATTTTTAATAATTGTACAACGAGCCAGTCTTGTCACGTAAAATGAAGATTAATTCTGCACTGGAAAAAATAATGTTGTTGAACCATTATAATAATTACATATGTAGGTCGCTCAAGCTGGTTGCTAAAATGTTAAAACTTTTTACGGCATTATTATTATTATAGAGTGTCCTATATAATTGTTTTGATGGTCCGACAAAATCATTTTCAGATCTATATCTGTATTTACAGATCTGTATCTGGCTAAATTTGTAGATCCAGCAAAACCGTTCTTTCCGTGCGGAGGCATCGATAAATTTATATAACTTTCCGAAGTTTTGCGGTTCCTCTTTTACGATATCTCTGCGCGGTAATGTAATATAATATAATTAATTTTCATTCATTACCGCGGTAACCGCTGAAGATCGCTCGCTCGCCGAGCAGGGACGGCTAGTATTATTTTAAATCGACTAAAATTACTTTTCCACGCCACGTCGCGTCGGTCGTGCATCGCGGCGCGTGCGAATCGCGAAGGGTGCATGCGCGGAGTTTCGTACGCGTGTCACTGCGTTGTTAACTTATTGCCAGTCACGTTATTAGGCACGCCGGTACGTGCGCGCGATGACCTGGTTATCGATAATCCTCACGTTAGATAAACCCCATGTGGAACGGCGCGGCGGATAGTAGGCGTGCGCCGCGCCCACCCGCGGCAATCTTTCAACAAATTAACTCCTCGTTCGTCGTGACGAGCGGCGACAGCGCCGGGGATATCGCGCCGCACAGCCGCGATTATGCGAGTCTTCTTTCTCGACTCTTCGGGGGTAGGGGGAGGATATGGATTTAGACACCCCCGAGGATACGCAGCTCCGAATTGGGTCGCGCGCGCGCAACGCGATACGTCAAGCGCACACGGGTATCGCGCCGAGACGTACGTGTTCGCGGAAATGCGTGCGGGGCGTAATCCGGAATTTGCATAAGCCTTTAACTAAACCAAACGTACAAACACGTTTCGCCTTTCGGGGTTATCGTCGCGTGCGGCGGGGCCGGCTTAACTCACGGCCGTGCCTACCTCGCGGGACCATCATCGGCCGTCTTTCGCACGAAAACCGCCGCGTGACGTCTCGCGAAGGCACGCGCGCGGCCAATTTATCTCCCGGCGCACTATGGACCGAACAATGCTAATGCGCGGACACGACCTAAACATTTTTTTAATAATATTCATTATTAATTAACAAAGAGTGACCGCAAGATGTTCCCCAATTTTTTCGTACTCGAATTTGTGGTCATGTTTAGCATCAAATGAAAGATGTCGTTAAGCTGATTACAAATATGTCGATGCCAAAGTGTACCTCCTTCCCGTTCCCGAGAAAAATCCTTTGAATCACACATTTTTTTAGGATTAACGGCCGTCTACTGACCTTTATAGGGCCCATTTTCTCGAGAACGGGAAGGAGGTACACTTTGGCATTGACATATTTGTAATCAACTTAACAAAATCTTTCATTTGATGCTAAACATGACCACAAATTCGAGTACGAAAAAATTGGGGAACATTTATGGGCATTTTTGCGGTCACTTTTTAGACGATACTTTCGGACGATACTACTCTCAAAATTTTGAAATAATTAAAGTAAAAGAGGGTTAATGAGAGTCAGTGCGGTTAATAGTGCACAAATGGATATAATTCAAATTAGAATAACATTACATAAGAGAAATTGGTCGAACGTTTCGGCTCATCTTTGGACCATTCTCAACAACATAAATATATTGTTAATGTTTCCTCTTCTTTGGAGAAGAAACAAAGATGAGCCGAAACGTTCGACCAATTTCTCTTATGTAATGTTATTCTAACTTCAATTATATTAATTTGTGCACTATTAACCGCACTGACTCTCATTAGCCCTCTTATTTTAATTATAACAAATTTTTAGGTTGTAAATAGTTCTGAGCAACTAGAAATGACCGATTTTCCGAAAAATCTCTTTAATATTCATGTCAAACATCGCTCTGAATCTTATAACTCAGATGGATTTCTTTTTCTGTCATTTTATCCATGAAGCTTCAAGGCGGTATAGCTGTTCCATATCCAAATATTTGGATACCAATTTTTCACATGTTAATAACATCCCTTTTCGATAAAGAAAAATACTTATGTGGAACATGTAAACATTATTGTAAAAAAATGGCGACCATTCTTCTGTATCCAAAAAAATCGAATAGCATAAGCAAATTCAAGTTGTCATATAAAAAAATGGCCAACAGTGGCCAAGGTTCTGTTGATTTTACATTTAAATAAACTTTCTATTTCACGAATCCATTGGTTCCAGCTGCTCGTAGGTGCCCATTCAAGAAATAGAAGAGAATTTAAGGGGCAAAGATATACGCGTTGCGGCGAGGGGTAAACCGCTGACCAAAATTGTATACACCAATGCCTAGTAATGCCCAAAATAGAACATTACTAAGTACACAAAAGTACACTAAAAGTACACTGAGAAAAGAAGCTGTTGCTTCAATTAAAGTGGTATCACGGGGTGCCAAAAATATAAGTAGTTCATTCAATTGTATTATTAATAGACCCAATATTTGGATTATTAAAACAATGATAGAATTATTGGTTTAAAAGTGCAGCAGACATTGGGTCTAATAATAATACAATTGAATGAACTACTTTATGTTATTGGCACCCCGTGATACCACTTTAATTGAAGCAACAGCTTTTTTTCTCAGTGTACACAATTACTAGTGAATTTTTTATGTAATGCCCACTAATGTACCCTAGTAATGCCCACTAATGCCCCAAATCTGTACACCGCAATGCCCTCAGCGGTTTACCCCTCGCGTTGCGGCGTCGCGTACGTCGACGCATCTTTACCTCCTCTTCTTTTTTCCACGCTTAATTAAGCCGGTCGGATCGGACGTATCTATCTCGCGGCGCGCGGGCGTCAGCCGCGCGTTTTAGAAATTACTCAACGCGGAAGAGCAATCGCCGACCGAGAGTCTAATTAGCAATCTCGCTCTCGCGGCTCCATCGCTTTCCCGTCCCTCCTGTTCCTCCTGCTCCTCCTGCACCTCACCGCTCGGTCCCGGCTTGCATCTAACTTTGACAATAACCCCGGTCGTAATACTCTCCCAGAAATCGGGGACAGCGACGTGTTTCTCGATATCTCCTTGGATCTGGTCGCTTTCAACCGTTGTAATCTTCGCCGGCCGTAATTGATCCGATAATTACGCGGTTCTACATGGCAAACAATTAGGCAGCCCTCCGGATCGATCGCGCAGGAATTTCGGGGTTTGTCGGTGCGGCGCGGCGCGTTGTAGCGCGACGTGGTGGCTCTCCTCCTTTTTTTTTTTTTCCAACGGTACAGTCGCGCTCCAGCGACAGGGAGCAATTTTTAATATTTTTATAAAATTCGCCGCGGGGGCGTCGGAAAATTCGGCCGCGCGACCGCAACAAACGGCGCGCGATTACGCCGGGCAAAAAGTGGGAATATAATTGGCTTCGTTTCTGGTAATGAGCATTTGATGCTATCGGGATATATTTCGGGTTTCGCTTTTCGTGTCCCCGGCGCGATGCGGCGCGGCCGAGAGATGCGTATCGGCCGCTTCAGGAAATATCGCGCGACGCGACGCGACGCCCGGGCGAGATATGAAAAATGCGAAACGGCTCCCGGGCCGACGCGAATCCTTTTACAGTTGACGCTTTTCCGATGACGTCGCTGATAACGCTACGCCGACGATAATACCGGAAATGGCATCTCCCGGGGTCGATCCCGTTGTCGGCGCCGCCGCCGCCGCCGCCGGCCAATCCACGCTCGCGAAAAAGTCGCATTTTCATAAATTTCTTTTTTCCCCGGCTTTTCCTCCGTCCGCGAGTTCTCGATGTCGGCGCGTACGTACGACGCGAGACCGGCGGAATTATGGCGCGCGACTGGCGTACGTTCGTACAATAAGCGTGAAAAAATAGCGATAAATTCGAAAAATGTTTTAACCCAATTAGATAAGTTAAACGGCGCGCTTTATCGCGCCGCGCTCTCACGCGGAAATAAACGCGGATACGTGAAATTATAAAGATTATCCGTGCGTATATTACGTTTAGGGAACTCCTCGCCGTAACGCGATTTGGGTATTAGCGGAATAACCGGCGCGGCCAGGCTGCTTAAGCGGCACAAACACACAACGGTCCGCCGACCGTTGCTCCAGTGTGCACTTAGTGAAATGAGGATTAATAATTTCCGCAGTCCATGCCCTGGCGGATACCGTCGTCCATGCGCTGCTGGCGCGACGCGGCGACGGTGCGGTGTCTCGCGAAAAAATTTACCGCGGCGATAAGCGCCGATTGAATCGGTGCCAGCTACACTTTTACCGGTTTAAGCTCACCGCTCGCTGTTTAACTGCTCCCACGCGCCGCTCGCGGTTCGACCTATGGTCGTTATCTCATTTGCAGAAGGCGATTCGAGAGGCGAAGCGAGAGTTACTATTAATCGCGCGTGGTGATTTCTATAAATACGCCGAGCAAACACACCTCTGGGCTGCGTTCAGAAATCCTACTCGATGGGTAGAGTAACTTTTATTAACCAATCGTGATAAAGAAATTTTTGTTGACGGGTAGAGTAGCCTTTATTGACCAATCAGGACAAAAAGAACAAAAATTTCTGAACTCAGCCCTGAGGAATTTGTTAAGCGTCGTCCCAGCGAATTAGTTATTACCGAGTTCTCTCCGGCGGCTCCATCAAGCTCTCCCGCGGATTCGCGAGCGCTAAATAAACCTGACGATACTCCTATAATTTTCCAGCTGACGCGGCGCGGCGCGGGTCGCGATCGATCATCTGTCGTCGAAGAGCAATTATCAAAGAGCGAGCGATCAACTTCTCATTTACTCGACGTGGGCGTCGCGCGTGGGGCGTAAAAAAAAAAAAGAAATAAATAAAAGGAAAGAAAGACCCCCGGGGCTCGACGAGATTGGACAGTATATATACCAGACGTCATGCAGGTACGAATCGAGGGTTTTTCGCTGCGGATTAGAGAGCGTTGCGCGTTGCCACCTCCGGAAAAAAGCGGGGGCCGAGGGTGAAGCGGTGCGGTCGAATTCAATAAATCTCGCTCGTCGATAGTTTCGATAAATGGTTTTGATACGGAACACGGCGGGCTCCATCCGTAATCCGCTATAACGTACCTGGTTTTCGGCTTGTGACATAAATGTCGCCGGGTCTCTCTTCGGGCACAAAATAGAATATAGGACGGCACGACTGACACAAATTCTTTCTAACGACGCGAGTACGTGAGGTCTCCCCCCCCTCTCTCTCTTTTTTTCTCTTTCTTTCTTCGCGAAATTTTTTTCTCGCGATGGATCACGTGTCGCTTCTCTTATGCCACCTTAACGCTAAGTTGAACATAATGCGAGTATTTCTTCATCCCGCATGTTTCCGCCGATTTAGCGAGACATGTCTTTTTGGGGAAGTACAAACTACAATCGTATAATGACGAGAAAAGATTTTTATAACTCACGAGGGGTTAGGCCACCCCTGAGGTTTGAAAAAATTGGTTTTTTCTTTTTTGCTTAAGGGGATCCTGTAGTGAAGACCGAACTCCGACGAGAGCCGGATATATACGACTGTTCGATATTCACTTGGTAGATATTACAGTAAACTGACTTAATAGGCGTGAATCAGCAGTAACAGACACGTGATCGGCAATCGGAAGGAAGGGGAAGTGAACAGGTGATAAATAAAAAATAATCATAAACAAACAATTTTTTCTTGTTTCGAGATAACACCTTTTTAATCTCAAGAAATGTGAAATAAAAAGAAAGGGGGGTTTAACTAATTCAGTGAACGATTCTAACTTTATCGGCAGACAAAAACAAAGGGAGGACATCAGCATTTGCTGCACAGGAGGAGGGAAACTGCCGGAAAACCTCCCCAATGTCCGTACGAAATGACTTACAGATAATATTACCAGTTGAGTTCGCAGAAAATTGAAGGGACGGTGGGCTGAACATTAGATTCTACTATATTTGTCGCAAACAAGAATACTATCAAAATATATTTGCCTGTCGTAATGTAGAACTTATCGATACTGAGCCTCACTCCCAAATCGTTACAAAACACAACAAATATCGTATTATTAATCGAATAATCGTTAAAGATTCGTTCTGAAAATAAACGGGGTTAGTTTTACATAGCAGGTTCATTGAACTCAATTCTCAAAATTACATTTCATGAAATTGGGATAGGAAGATTGCCCAGTTCTTCAGAAAATAGTCGAAACGTAAGGTTGAAGCACGCTTTAACTTTATGAATGTAATTAGACGAATTATTATAATCATTAACAAGAACAAATAAATCGTTCGCTTTATCGTAAGTTTTTCAGAGGGATCGTTGAGTGACGGAGAAACCGAGAAACTAGGCAACCTGTCCTCAAAACAATTTCAAAATCTCCAATGCAACAGTATCTCCTATGAAAGGGTTTATAGACACTTAGATATAGCATAAAAATAATTAATATACGCAACAGTGAACAAATCTCAAATTAATTGTCCAGGATAACGCCAGTCAAGTTTTTCAAAGATAACACAAGTGACTGGTATGCCAACCAACAAAACAACACACAATATTGCTGAATTTGCAGGAATTTACTGTGAAAAACTAAAAGTGGTAACAATGAGATCTTAATATTGATGGACTCCAAATCCAACACGATATTACTCAATTGGATTGACTTAGCTGAGTTTAGGAATAAAAGAATTTTCTCAATTTTAATAATCACTTAAGTAGTTATAAACTTAAATGGCGCGGGAATCCAATCTAATTTCCACGGTGAAATAATCATCGAATGTTCAGAATGCG
>NJRP01000121.1:169727-199145 GCA_003063835.1 Aphaenogaster floridana | reverse complement strand
TTTTAGAGCAAAATTTCAACGCTATTATGCTGTTAGAGCTGACTTAGTGAAGCAAAAAATATAGAAAAAATAGAAAAGTTAGTCTAGAAAGAATTAATTAGTCTGATTAAGACTAATAGATTTAATTAGTTTCGAAAAATATAGATGTCACAATTTGTACTGAACAAGCATACAGCTCTAGTAGCGTCGGTTTCAGTGTCCACACGAGGCCGAAAAATAAGTTTCAAGAACTTTAAACGCGTTTTTTTCTCAAAACAGCATTTTTAAAATCGGTGTTACAACATAACTCTTACAGTTTTTATCCGATTTACTTGAAATTTTTACAGAATACTCTTTAATACATTCTGCTGTGAACGACGTAGGATTTTTGCAAAATATTGAAAACTCTTTTTGCAATTAACATTTTTGTACGCAAAGTTTGGGCTAAAAATGCTAAGTTTTGTGAAAATAGGCGCCATTTTGAAAAAAATTAATATTTTGAAAAATCCTTACGTAGTTCGGACAGTCTATAACATGTTTTTTATTTTGCTCTGGGATAAACCATGTGACTGCAATGCTGTACACCGTTTTGCATCTGCAAAAAAGATGGATCGACAATTAGGCCAGGGTGCCGCTATTTTGTACATTAAAAAAAAAGAAAAATATTTGTATACTCTTAAATTCATATATAATATAATAAAGCTTCTAAACAGATTTTTCATAAAGCAATTTATTTACTCGTAATAAATTGTCAAAGTTAGATATAATTTTAGAGCCTCAGGGGTGGCCTAACCCCTTAACGCATTCACGGCACGTAAAATATTAAGAAGTTACGGAATACGCTATTTCTCTATATTGAAATATATTCCAAACTCTAACTGTGGAAAAAAATAAAGTTGATATCCAGCCAGTCGTGACGGAGGACCCGACACTTTTAATCACCGATGCATTGCTGATGACGGACGTAATGAAAAATGGCAATCTTTGCTGAACATGCCGCTGCAATATCTCTTTGACATTTGAGCGCACGAACGTTAGAGCGTACGGCCCCATAAAAAGAAGTGAATGTACTAGCGTTTCACGTGTGCATATCGTTCCATTTATCTGCGCCTATTTCCGGCGTTACGAGTTGCTTTTCATCGCGAGTAGTCGCTGAATTAATCCTCTCGATGGAGCAATAATCGCGGTACGCGACCTATCGCATCGGCACTTTTCATAATTTCGCTCTGCGACATGGTCGAACCGCCGCCGGTCCTCATCGAGACGCGCGATAAAAAGTACAGCATTAAAAACGCAACGGGGTAACGGGAAACTTGATAGAGAAATTTCCCGCTAATATGCGGGGCTGCGCGGGCGAATGTAATATCGGGCGAAGCAGCACTTAATGGATCTCCGGCGCGAAAGAACTGGGCTAAGAGATGCTTTCTTTCCGCGAAGATATCTGAAGGGGAAACGGCGCGGCACAGAATAGCGAAGCGATGGTGCTTAACACCGGCGGCTAACGCGGAAATACAAATAGCCCCCGCATGCTATACAGATGTTGCTCTCAACTGGGGCGGAACAAGATAATGGACGAAGTGTTAATTTGGATGTTTGAGAGGACGGATCGGATCGCGGTTATGAGCGGAGTGTGTGCTCGATTGAGTACGAGTGATAATAAATTTGAGTGACGTCGACGATTGTCCCGAATGATTTTGACACAGAGACAGAATGAGGCGGCGCGGCGGAGACAGGGCGGGGTGGGTAGGTACTCTTTCCAATTCAATTATCGAGAGTTTCACGGGGAATTCCTCAATCGACGAGTTATACGTGCCTAATTGTGCTTATTGTACGCTGTATTTTAAACAGATTGAGCGACAATCGTTTATCGAGTTTCCCAGAGAAACATAATTAATCCCGCCGCTATGAATAATCATTAACGTCAAATCGATTGGATTGTAAAACGCCGCTTTCGCCAATCAATCCTTCCGCGCGGAACGATTTAAAAAAATGGGGAGGGGCTAGGGAAAAAAAAGCGACTCGATGCACTCGAATAGAATGTTGAAAAAAATCCGCGCAAGCGATTTATGGCCCAAGATGTCCGCTGGCTTCCACTCATTCTGTCGCGTGTTATTTATTTTGTCGTTTCACCATATTCCGCGGTGACGGACGTCGGGCGCGAACGTTTGCGAGCCCGGCTGAATTTTATGCAATTCCGGTGGTATCGCTTTTACGGCGGCACAAATTTACTTAAAATTCGGGACAGAGCCCGCATTAAGTGCGGGTAAACCGCATTGTGGCTGGGCCACGCAAGCTGCAGGAATGACAGCGCTTCGTCGCCGTCACGTATTGCGGTCGGAAGGCATTAACAAAAGAGTGACAGGGAGCGTTTTCGTCGGTACTCAAAAATACTGACGACGTTCGGTGAAATTTTGTTTCTCTCTCTCTCTCTCTCTCTCTCTCTCTCTCTCTCTCTCGCACGCACGTTTTTTTCCTTTTTACTGAAAGCGGATTATATCGTATCGTTATTATATTAATAATAATCTTGTTTGAAATTACAGACGAAATTCCCAACCAACGACAGTCGCTAACAACAGCCTTTGTGAATAATTTTGCATACTTGGAACCTGTATTTTCTTCTACGCGCCTTTCGCTTCGTCTTTGTGCATTAAGTTAAAGAGACTCTAATGCCGCATTAGCAATGCCTACTTTGCGTAACTTATGAATAGTTCCGAGATAGCGTTCCAAGTTGCATTCCTCGTTCTTCGGTGTTGGTGGAGCAGACATTGTTGTGAATGATGCATAAAGATCCTTGCAGCCGGGTTTCGCCTCGAGATATATAATTTCTAATTCAGTTAGCATTTGGCACTTGGAAATTTAGTTAAGATTGTTCCATCGCAAGTTACAAATTTTCCCTAATATTTCATTTCCGTTGTATCGTTTTACACGTACACGCGAGAGTTCTCGTGATTGCAATGGTTAAATCTCGCAAAAATGCGTATCGAGGGAACGCTTGGTATTTTAAATCGCGTGTAAAATGTAAAATAAGCATCGCGCCGGAGAGAAAATTCACATATGGACAAAATAGATGCGATAGGATGAATAAATGCGTGCTATAAATGAAATAATTATTAAGCGGATTATGCCATTTAACAAGAGAGCAAGAGTTCATCTTAGACATTATAAATTCAATGTTTGCTCATATTTCCATTACATACATTATTGAATACATTTTCGTCAGAGCGCGTGCTATTTTCGTCGACTCTGCTGAAGTATTCAACATACTATATTCGATGAGACCTACATAGACGATAATATACATATACTTACGTGTCGCAATTATCCCAGTATCATTAGATATGTATTAGAGAGTTATTAATGGCAGCGTCGCGCGTCGTCATACCGCGATATGTTGTACGAATACTGGTACGATAACAAAAACTTACCCTCATTCCGTTTTGCGGTCAAATTCTTGCTTCCGTGCACGATGTAACGGCGTAACGCGTTATCCTTAAACTTGAACGAGGCTCTTGGGCGATTATCCGCGCCTTATCGGGCGCAATATCCTAAATGGGCGATATCGTCATTCCCCGTTTCTTCTTTATGTTACAGCGACTGCAACGAGATTGAGGCACTCGAGACACCTGGACGTGAGATCGCAGTTCCTGAGCGAGGGTGAATTATCGGTGAGTGCTTCTCGATTCGTTCTTGATTCGATTTCTCGTCCCCTCCCACCACCGCCATTTACACTCCTTTCCTTCTGTCTCAGACACCAAGCCCGGTTCCTTTTACCTCCCAAGATCCCGGGGATGATCCAACCAGATCCTCGTATAAGCTACCTTTCCAGGGTGGCAAGTTGGATAATGGATTTGTCCCTTCCTTCATCGCCTATCTGCCGAACAGTTTAAATATTTACCGCGCGCGTGTGCAATCGTCTCTACGTGACGAGCGGGTCTGAATTCATTGCCACTCGTTGGATATGTATGGAGCGTGCGAAAAGTCGTGACCCCCCACCGAAGTAGCGAGTTTAAAACATGATTTTGTGTTATTTTTAGCAACATCTCTCTTAATCATTCCCATTGAGTCTCGGATTTGAAAAGTAATGAAATATTGGCTCGTTTTTAGAAAAGTCTACATTCTAAAAGATATTCTGATCAATACGTATTAATAAATATTAATCATATTGCCGATTATATTGAAACCGTGAGTCCCTTTCAGCGAACGAAAATCACCTCAATGACCAGTAATCTCTAACAATCGAGCCATGGTAAATACGCGAACAATATTTAATCTTTAAAGGTCTATCAAATGCAATACCATGTATTATAATACCATGTATTATCGCCAGAATCAAAATTTATTCAACGGATTTTTCTATGATGAAAAGATCTGCGTGATCAAGCAGCTCTTGCCAGACTCAGAGAGATTTTCCTTTTGTTTTATATAAAGCGTCTTGAAATCAGACACTTGAAATATAATGGTTCGTGACGCAAGATTTTTGTAGTTTACTAACAGATATCATGATTTCAAGATTATGATTTTACCCTCTCATATTAACTTGATCCTTATTTAAATAGATTCAGAACTTGATTATAACGTAATTTGCCCTTTAATCATATTTTCTCTCGCGTTATAAGAAGAAGCAATAATGCTGAATAAGTTCCATTTATCGAGATTTTGTTTGGAACTCCCGAAGATACCAGCGGGATTAGATTAAGCTTAATTCTTTGCTTAATAAACGTATTTCGCCGTATCGTATTTCAAGATAGTTTCGTTGGGAGTCATTCGCGAAAATGTGATTTCCAACATTCGGGCGTTCCTTCAACGCTGTCAAAACAATATTATAACAATGAATGGCCTTACATCTCTGGCTTGACATCGAGGCGTGATATGCTTCGTGCGATTGTCATGCATAAATAATTCGCCGCAGTGATCACTCGTGATTCGATGAATAGATCCGCCACACATTCACAGTATAAGACACTTTGGTGAGAAGTGCTTGGTTGGTGGCCCCTGAGACTTGCTTACGAATCGCTCGTAAATCGTTGACGTTACGCCGAAGTTCGCCTGGCGAAGCGTGGGATATTTAGGAACGCGAATTTGCGGACGAAGAACCGTAGGGGCCATTTCATGCGCGTGATTCGTTAGACAGGACTTCGACAAATGGTACAATCTGACGAGAATTGCCGTTTCGCCAGACCCGTAATTGGACGGTGAACTTGTTTGGGACCTAATCTCGTGAATCCCAGATAGACATGGCAGAGAAGTTTCCTATAATTCAGATGTGACCTCCATGCGGCAAAGGGAACTACTTAACTTCCAGTATTTTAGTAATTAAACATCTATTTGAGTTCAACTGCGAAGGGAATAAGGTAATGAATATCTGTAATTTTTAATTAATTAGATACCATTTATACTTTATTAAATACTGTCAACGTTATAGAATGAAATTTTAATTATTTTTATGCTCCTAAAATGGAGACAAGAGAAAAAATATGTGGTTATAAAATTTAGTTACATGAATAATACATCTTTATCCAAATTATGCATAATATTTAACTTTGCATTATGATAAAATTTATTTAAATTTATTTACATATAAAATGAAATCACGTGCCTTTTTACTTTATTTACAGGAGCTCAATTAATCACGATTTCTCAATTTTCGATGTAAGGAATCTCGCTAACTTACTTTTAATTAAATTTTTCTCGAGGAAAAAATCAAACGCTAAGTACTTGAAGAATAATAAGAGTTCGTTATTGCGATGTAGTGACCTTTTTCATGATGTGAAACATGATATATAATGAAATATAATTTCCCTGTAGACATTACATTAATAGAGTAAGGTTTAATACGCAGCTCCTTTACGGAATTTCATCGCTTTTATCTTGCTCTTCAAGCCCACATTGCGAATCAGAGATGATGGTCGCGGTGAAGCTCGTCGGTCTTTTGCGCATATTAAAGGTTGCGCAAAAACGTCGCTAGCAATTTGCGATACACGAAAGCTTTCTCGCTTTCAATATTAAATTAACAGTCGAGTGTATCTCGCGACCGTGCTGCATGCACCGTTAGCTAAAATTCAGCACAAAGTGCCTTGAGCAAGAGCTGCCGTTCGTCCGGGTGTATGCGCGTAAAGATGTCAGTTTCCTTGCTCGATTTGCAACACCGCTGTGAATTTACTCAAGTATCATATTCACGCCGACGTTAAACGGAACGTTGGTAACTAACGCAATTGCGTATTCGTCTCATCACACCGACATAGCAATATTAATGATGTGTTCGTAGTGACCTGTACTCTCGTTTCCGTTCGAGGACTTTTCCTGTCGCTATTAGCGTCAAGCATGCTTATGACGATGGAAGTAATTACTATGTCTACTACCTGGAAAAATCTGGGAAACCTAGGATACTTTGAGAATCCTTCCTTTGTCTTGAAAAATCAGGGAACCCTCAGAGAATTTTACCGGGACTTGGAGAATGTTTGTCGAAGTTGTCTCTTCAAAGATTTTATTTTCAGCTGTTTTGCTAGTACAAAATGTCGTATTTTTAGTACCAAAATGCTGTATAAATCTCGTTTTATTTAAAAAGATTTCTCTTCTATATTTAAATATTGACATCTTCTTTTATGGCAGATTCTATTTTCTTTTATTTCTTGTGGAAAAAATGAAAATTTTATGCAATGTGAAATATCTATTGATCATACTTTATGAAAGTCTTGTTCATTTTGAATCTACGTCTAAAAAGACGCTCTGATTTTGCGAATAAACTCGAACGAAAACTCCTAGAAAATCAAGGAATTCTCACGGAATTTTTTTTCTTGAGATCTCAGCGGATACCCTGAAAATTACGGATTTTAATTGATAGAATTTTCTTTCGGACGACTCGGCAGGAATCAGCCGCGGATATAGCGTAACGGAGTTAATATGCTAAAACGCGGCTAACTTGTTTATCGTTAATGAGGCTGGAAAGTACGAGAGCGAGTGCCGGCGCTATAACGCATGACGTCGGCAAAGTGCTGCGCGAAATTCTAAGCGGTCTGAGGGGTTTGTTGGATGCCGAGGCGTGCTCCACCGTGCGAGCAAACACGGCAAAGCACACGCGGATTATATTTCTTACCAAATGTTGTTTACCCAGGAATATCGTTATCCCCCGTGAGACAGAAAATAGTAATGAATATTAATGTCGCGACCATTTAATTACATTGAAGATAACGTGAGCGCGCCTAGGGAGACCGGGGATACTTAGCATTATTACGAGCGTCACCCTCTCGTATTTTGGCACGGGGTAAGGCGCGAATTGGTGAGAAATTTCATGTCGGACGTATCCGTGTACTGCGGATATTATCATCTGCAAAATTAATTTTGTCTTGACGTTTGTAAATTTTTTACTTCTCGTTGTCAGTCGTTTGCGATTCGATATATATTGTGTCCCTCTCTCCCTTCGTTTCTCTTCTCTCTTTCTCTAGTTCAAAAGTTAAACGCCACATCGGTCGATCGTGTATTACGTACGTTAAACATCACCGGGTCGATTCTAATCGCGATGAAATGGTAACGCAGCGTACGAGGGCGGCCAATAATTTATGAGAATATGACTCTTACCGAGAGACGCAACAGACCGCATAACGTTGTGCAAAACCGCGGGACTTGCGCCAACCTTGCCACATGTTCTAGATCGTCGACGTGAACGACGATTATTACGAAGCGTCTGAGTACGGGTGCTCCGTTTTTTCCACACCCCTTCCACCCACTTTCACTCTGTGTTTCTATCCTCCTCCTCCTCCTCCTCCTCCTCCCACACCCTCTCTTCGGGCTGCGTTGGATCTTTTATGAGGAAACGCGACATAATAGACCGCCGGAGTACGCTCCGTGATTAATGGCGCTTGGTTTATGAGGAGCGCTTTGATTTATCGAGCGCCTTGTTCTCCAAAGTCTTTCCCCTCGGCGTCCCGCCCCCGCGCGATGCCAAGTTTACCGATTAATCCCCCGGACATCTTTCGGGGGGGATGCCCCGCGCCAAGTAACACCCGCGCTAATAGCCGTCCGTTTCTCTTGCGCTTTCAGCTCGATGAAAATCACAACCACAAGCCGGTGTTCTCCAATTGCTCGAATTACGCGCCAGTAGTGAAGGAGGAGGAACCGCCTGGTACGGTGGTGATCCAGGTGCACGCCGAGGATAGGGATCCACTGGAGGAAGGAGGTATTGTATAGCAGCGCGACATCACCGCATATATGTCACACGTATCACGCGCGTAAAACGTCGTGGTAAATTATGCGCGTAGTAAAAGAAGAAGTTATATGCGTAAACTATTTTTTTTTATGATCCTCAAAGTTTCGCGACCCCAAATCGAAACGAGCGGGGAGAAAAGTTCAAGACGCGTGCTCCGTGTTTGAGTTTGTTTTTAATCATACGTCATGTCCCCGATATATTTTTCACGGGGTTCATTTAATATTTTTAAGGCGAATTTATGCGCGACACTGTATAAGAATCGGATTTAAGAGATCAGAAAAAAATAGATGTGTCGGGCGAACGGAAATATCTCGCCGCATTATTAACTGATAAAGCAGAGATACATACTATTTTCTCTCTGATGCCAACAAACTACGATAAAAGAAAGTAGAGCACGTTAGAAGTTATTGACTTACTGAAGAATTATTTTTAATATATCGCTCTTTTGCTACAACAACAACGTGACTCAAAAATTGTTCTTTTTTTAATTGTTTGCAAAAAAGAACGGGTCTTTGGATTTCTTACTGATAGAACGACATAACTGAGCTTCTAAAATTGAAAAAAGATGAGAAAAGAAAATTTTAATCACAAGAGTGTCATAAGTAAAAAAGGGTTGCTTTTAAGGCTTCATTTTTATAGTAAGTGAGAATTCAATACGTTGAATGAAGAGCTTACTTTTATTCCTCTGCAATCAATTATTACACCAAAATTGCATTTAAAAATGATATTTTAATGATTTTAATGATTTAAACTTATAATGATTCTAAACGTATATTCTGGAAAACTTTGTTTTTTGAGTTATGTCCTTGTAGCAAATGAGCAATATAACGAAACTCTCAAATTGATTCAAAATCAAAAGAATTTTAAGTCTTGAAATTGCAAAATATTCTGAAATGTTTAATTTAAAAACAAAATTATTATCTGTGTCTGTGTATAAAATAGAGGTTGGATGGAAATAGTAACGCGTAAAGTATTATAAAAGAGAAAAAAAGTTTTTATATATGTTTTACATATGTTTTAAATATATTTCAGATATCCAATTTCTAGGAAAATATCGTTTCTAGATATTTGAGACTTTTTTTAACAGTTTCAAGACATTCCAAACTTTTGAGATTTTTCAAGACTTTCAGAAGTTCTCGGTTTCGAATAATATTTTTGAAATAATTCGAGTTTTCGCGTATGATTAATTCGTTTGAAAATCTTCGGAGGAAGGTTTCGAATTTCCATCATTACACATCAGTAGTTCGATTATCTGACGATCGTCTGGTTTCGCATTTTCCAGGTACCATTACGTATAGCTTCGTGACCGCTCCTGATGAAAAGTTAAAATTCAAAATCAACAATAAGACGGGCCTAATCAGAACGACCCAGATGCTCGACAGAGACGAACCCGCCAGAGAAAAGGAAGCTTATCTGACGGTACTCGCGACCGATAATGGGAGGCCGCAGCTGGATGACGTGTGCACATTTAAAGTCACCATCGAAGACGTCAATGACAATGGACCCGTCTTCGACAAAGTGGTACGTTGCTAATTACCTAAGTTACCAACTCGTTACCAACTCCTTTACGGCTCGTATCTGCAAATACGAATCTGGGTGCATGTGGTGCGAATACGCGTCTACATTATGCATACGCTGCAATTATACGGTTGTAACAGACTTAACCAGATTGTATTTAAAAAAAAAATAGAAAACAAGACCATAAAACTTTTTTCTTTTCATGATATTTACGAGATGATTGTGCTTTTTTATAATAAAGAACTGACTTTTTATATGAGTAAATAAATTGAACATATAAAATAAATTTTTTTTATACGAATTTTATTTTTGATAAAAATGACGTATTATCAAAATGAGAAGAATTGATTTCTTTAAACTATTTTTTTAACTGAGACTTATTAATAAAAATAATTCTGAAGAAAACAGATGACTTTAAGAGAGAAAAAGAGAGAGAGAGTATATAATTCATACCCTTTTAAAATATTAGAAAGATAATTTAAAACATAAAAAACATTTTTATTTATATAAATGACGAAAGTTAATTTAATAACAAATGAATAGCTCGTGAATTATTATAATGAATACGTTTACATCGTGTGAATTTCCTTTTTTTTCGTAGACTAACATAACAGTCACTATCTCTACTAACAACTATTGCTTGAATTTTTTTGTTTCATTTCAATCCCAGGTTTTCCGTGGACGCGTGTGGAAGGTTAGTTTTGAATATGTGGTGTGAATGTTGCTCGATATGTAAATGAAAACAATAAAATTGTCCTAAGTTTTATCTCTTCCCTTCTTTTTATGTACAGCTTGCATATTTCATGAAACAAATTGTAATTTAATTTTCATGTATCGAGTGAATTTTTTTCGTGTGCACTTGAAAAAATATTTTTAGATTCGACCACGAGAATTTAAAAATACGAGATAAAAATGTACGTTGACATGGCAGATACAGAGATTTTTCATTTATTTTATAACAACTATGACGACCATTAGCGCAATATAATGAATTACATTGCGCATTATTAATTACATTATCTGTTCATTTATTTATTATTATTAAAGGAATAATATATAAATTGATTATTATTAATTTATTATTATTGAAGAAAGAAATTAGCATGCATGTACATACATGTGGTCTTTTAGATAATTGTACTGTAAACACGATTAGTATGAAAATTGCATGGAATACATCACGCTAAGTGCATTTTAGTCGTGCGCACATATTGTGCGATTGTTGGTTCCCGCTAATACATTTTGGTTTATTACGCAGGCATACACGGAATCTGTGCCGCAAGATTTACCTGTGGGCCGCGAGGTCATGCGAGTTTCCGCCACTGATATTGACGATGGCAACAATTCCGTCGTACGGTATAGTCTGTCACCTAAGAGACCGGATGATGCTGTATACTTTCGGATCGACCGCGAGTCCGGTGTCATATTCCTCAACAAAGCTATAGATGTAAGTAATGCGAAGGTGGGACGATGTTAAGAGGGTAGTGCTTAACGCAAACTCCATTTTACAATGTCACTTCGAAACTAGAACTTGTAACACTTGATAGTTTAAGCGGCGATAGTTTCGTTTTATTAAATCGTTGTTCGAATTTTCATATTCATCGGCGAACTTTACTACGTAAACGTATATACCCTCATCGGAAATATTACTTTTAGTAAATGTTTTATACACGAGTAACACGTAAAACAAAATTACTTATTGAATTATCGAAAGAAATATTTGCTACTCTTTTTCTTGTGTTTGCTAAAAATAATATTCCCGGAGTCCTGATAAATAATGCAACACATCGATCCGTTTTTCTCGACAAGCTTGAGCTTCCCTCAGTTTATTTAACAAATCACGTAAATATCTTGCATTATATTCATTATGAATTTGTGCAGCGGAATCCAGATTATAAATTCAGTATGACGGCTACCGCCGAGGATCTTGGCGAAATCCCACAAAGCAATGTCATTGATCTTGACATACGGGTTGTGGAATCGCATAAGAAGGCGCCAGCTTTTCTACCGAGGTTAACGGAACCGATCAAGCTTCAGGAGAATTTTAGCGATTTCGATGCCAGCATTGTCCGTTTAAAAGCAGTTTCCAACATCGATAATTCCAGTAGTTCGGATAATTCGTATCTACTCTTTGAGCTCGTGACTGGCAGAACGGAACAGACCAACAAGGGGAACACTTTTAGGTACTACACGAATTGCGCTTCCTATTTTTTCACCATACAATATGGAACGAAACATGTTACAATTGCAAATCAACCGTGTTTCACATAAATATTTTATTTTATACTTATTATAGATTAGAATCCAATAAAGATGTGGCAGATATCAAGTTGTCTCAACATCTTGATTACGAGAGTAACACGCAGTACTCGTTAATTGTGAGAGTACAAAACAAGTATCAGTTGGCTGCCGAAACGGTGGTCGATATCGAAGTTCTAGACGTAAATGATAACATTCCAGTCTTCCGTGATATCAAAAGAGGAAGCGTATTAGAAAATGAACCTCGAGGAGTACCTGTGATGCAAGTGCGAGCCATTGACGCTGATGGAACTTCCGTTAATAATCAGGTATTAAAATTATATAAATTATATTTTATGCTCTAAGAGCGTCTTTTATTACGACCATGCGTCAAAGTTTCATTATGTCTTGCACTTAACACAATGTTTTGATTTTCTCAAAAGGTAAGCTACGAGTTGGACAACTTCAGGGATCTCTTTGCCATTGACTCGCAAACTGGTAATATCACAACGTTAGTGACTTTCGACAGAGAAGTCGAAGATATCTACAATGTGAAAATAATAGCAACGGATAATTCGCCGAGTGCTTTGTTCAAAACCGGCGAACACAATAAAGGACAACAGGTGTTCCAAATCGAAATCGCTGATAAGAACGACAATCCGCCTCGCTTCACCCGGAAAGTGTACACTCATAATTCGATTTACGAAAACGCCAACATTAACGCGCCCGTAACTGAAGTCAAAGCCATTGATTCCGATACGGCGAGTCCTGTCACGTACAGCATCATATTGGGAAACACTGATGACAGCTTTTACATCGAAGCTACAACGGGAAAGATTCGCGTGAACAAGCCGCTCGATTATGAAAAGATTACCAAGTACAATCTAACTGTGAGAGCGTTCGACGGCGTGTTTAATGATACGGCGCAAGTCGAGATTTTTATCGAAAACGTTAATGACAATCCGCCGGTCTTTGAAGATTTCAACAAAAATCCAACGATAGAGGAAGAAAAATTGGTGGACGGTAAGATGTTAATGCAATAATTTTCGATAATCCGGCAAAACTTGATCGTTTTTCTAACAAAATTTGTTTACTGTTTGTTTAGGATGTATTACTACTGTAGTGGCATATGACCCTGATATCGAAGATAGAAATGCCGATCAGCATATTGCCTATTTCATCGTCAAGGAAGATCAGCAACCTTTGATAGGAATCGACAAAACTGGCTGTATGAAATTAAAGAAACCATTAGATCGTGACCCGCCGAATGGTTATTCAATGTGGACTGTAAGTAATATTGTAGTCATACTTTCAAGCCAATATCTTAAGAAATTAATTTCATTTTTTAATTGCTCTTTTTGGTTGTTTTTGTCAGGTCATCGTAATGGCAAGAGACGAGGATGGTTCATCTACGGCTCTTCGAGAATTAGTGATGGTCAATATTACTCTCATAGATATAAATGACAATGCACCGTTTCTCGATATGCCTTATCCAGTTATTTGGGGTGAAAACAAACCACACGGCAAGATAACTGAGCTTAAGGCACGGGATTACGACTCCGACGAGAATGGTCCACCATTCGAGTTCAGAATCGACGATACTGCGGACGATGAAATTAGATCTAAATTTGACATACGCGAGACTTATTTATATGCGCGACTAATGTTTGATCGAGAAAAGCGAAAAAGTTACGACATACCAATCGCGATCACGGACAGTGGTGTGCCGCCTATGACGGGTACCTCAACGCTCACTGTGATCATAGGCGACGAGAATGACAATGCTATGCGCGAGGGCTCAAGTTCTATATTCGTTTACAATTATAAAGGAGAAGCTCCTGATACGGCGATCGGACGCGTTTATGTTAACGATCCGGATGATTGGGATCTGCCGGATAAATCTTTCGATTGGGCTTCGCCTCACGACGGTTTTTATCTTAATACCAGTACCGGCATGATCACTTTATTGTCGGGCACGTCAAACGACACCTTCGTGTTGAAGTTCATCGTCACCGAGAAAGGCTATAATATTCCATCGCATCAAGTACATGCTTACGTGAACGTCACTGTCAAGGAACTTCCTGAAGAAGCTGTAGACAGATCCGGTTCCGTACGATTTTATGGGATAACGGCGGAGCAATTCGTGGAACCTGACGAATCTGGTGTCAGTAAAAAGGAGATATTCCAAGAGAAATTGGCAACTATGTTGAATACATCGGTCGAGAATGTCGACGTGTTCACCGTACTTCATTCGCCTCATCATAACAACAGAAGCTTGCTGGACATCAGATTTTCGGCGCACGGCAGTCCATATTACGCTGCCGAGAAGTTGAATACGATTATAGCGCAACATTCGAAAGAAATCGAACGGGAGATGAAAGCGGATATTTTATTGATGAACATTGACGAGTGTCTATTCGAAAAGCTCCACTGCAACAATTCGTGTCGTAATTTCTTGAATGCCAGCACTGTTCCATCTGTTGTTTACACTAACACCAGCTCGTTTGTCGGTGTTAGGGCGGTAGTAGATCCGCAATGCACTTGCCATGTAGCGGAACCTATCGTCTGTTTGAACGGCGGTACGCCTCTGGCAGAACGATGCGAGTGTCCACCTGGTCTGCAAGGACCGAGATGCGAACTATTGGGTATTGGCTTTCACGGAGACGGCTGGGCTATAATGCCGCCGCCTGGTCAAGCTTGCGACGACTCACATTTAGGTAGGTGCATTCCCGTTTTTACACAAAATTTCTGTTTTTCATTTCTGCATTTTTATTTATACGTATATGATTATCGTAGGATTGGAGATAACGCCACACACAGACAATGGTCTTGTATTTTACTTTGGTCCCATGACTTACAATCCGAAACTTGGAATTCAGGATTTTATGTCTCTTGAAATTCAACAAGGTTTTGCTGTATTGTACGTTGACTACGGAACGGGAACTATAAGACTAGAGCAGAAACAAATCAAATTAACGGACGGCAAGAGCCATAGAATAGATATTTACTGGAAGAAAACTGTAAGAAATCTCGTGGTTACACGTGTACCGTTTTATTTAAATCAAATATGCAAATTATCTTAATGTGCTTGTTTTTTTTCAGTCAATAGAGATGATAGTTGATAAATGCGGCATATCCGCTTGCATGAGTCTCACTGCACCACAGGGCACCAATGAATTTTTAAATGTTAACAGTCCGATGCAAGTAGGTGGTACATTGACTAATTTAGCGCACTTGGCATCAAATTTAGGATGGGAATATTTACCGACTGACAAAGGATTTGTTGGCTGTATACGCAATATGACATTCAATGGAAATGTAAGTAATGAAGAGATAATTTGCCATAAGCACAGTTATAACAAATTATGGAGAGATATTAAGTTATACCTTTTTGTTTATTTTAGACGTACAACTTAGGTATGCCATCGCTGTCGAGAAACGCAGATCCTGGCTGCGATCATGGCATGGCAAAGGCAATCTCATTCGGAATTGACACGAACTTTATAGTGGCTATTTTAGTTTGCGTATTGATATTGTTAATATTGCTCGTCGCGGTAGTTGTGCACAGGAGGAAGACAGATGATCTGTATAAAGATATGGATGATATCAGAGAAAATATTATTAATTATGAGGATGAAGGAGGCGGTGAGGTTGACACGGGTTACGATTTAAATGTTTTGAGAGCCATTTACGATGCACCACCTATTGATTCGAAGATAGCTCCAGTTGGCCTACAGGGTAGAGGTACGATAATGGCAGATATCATTAAAGTGCTATTTGCGTTATGGATTGTTGGACAAAAACTAAAAAAGAATTTTTTATAAAGGAACCGACGAAGTTCCAGACATTTGTGGCTTCCTAGATGGTAAGAAAGAAAGCTGCGATAAAGACCCCGATACAAATCCATTCGATGATGTAAGGCATTATGCTTACGAGGGAGAAGGCAATTCGGAAGGCGATTTGTCGTCATTAGCCTCCTGTTAGTATTTTTAAGTCTCAGAAAATATTTTAAAGTGAACTTATATATTCTAGCATTATTTTCTTAATTAATCTCATCATTTTCTTTTCGTTGACAGGCACTGACGATGGAGATCTCAAATTTAATTATCTATCTAATTTTGGACCAAGATTTAGAAAATTGGCAGATATGTATGGAGAAGATCCAAGTGACGAGGAAAGTGACGGAGTTGGTGAACGAGAAAGCGAAAGCTGGTGTTGAGTTTTCTTAAATGAAAACGTAGATATAAAAAAATTTTAACGCAGGTAATATATTATTTGGATAATTTTTAAATATTACAGCTTTACAGTTTTATAATACATTTATATATATATATATATATACTTGTTCTTAATACATTACATTATTACAGTTTTACAATACATGTATAAATGATCATTATTTTATTTGACAGAAAATGCACACAGCTTGCAGATTTGCTCTCAATTGTGTGGTTCATGTAACCGCAATTAGGAGCATACATGCCGCAGAGTTTACGCTGTGCAGGTTTGTGCGTTTCCACAGCCTCAAGTTCCAATTAATTGGAAAAAACGAGGCTTATTGTACTTAAGCCATCAACGCAATGGTAATTAACGCGCGTGGTTTATTAGTGGACGAAATAAACTTTATGATTATCATGAGTGACTATACGGACGCTATATGAATTTCGTTTACTCGCGAAAGTGATGCGTATCTTATACTGACCCTTAAAATGAATTTTTATATCGTGTCGATAAAACCTAGCGCATTTATGTTATACTTTTACACTAGAAGTGATATATGTGTATAAGTGGGACGAGAGAAAATAGTGCGTTCACTGTACGTTGCACGGATGTGAACATTAAAAGTTCTGGATTATCGTGTTCTCATATGTATTTCAACGAGTTGGACAATCGACATTTTCATGTATACACAGTCCGTTTCTTTTAACTTAATTACTTAAACATAATTATAACATATTGCATTTTGACAGATTGTAATAAGTAATGCTCCATTAGTTAGAAATACAAGGACAGCGGCATAAATGTTGTATTATTATGTAAACGGCTTAATACTTCGTCTATTATTTTGTTCGAAGATTACTTATTATTAAAAAACGATGTACAGAGCGATTTAGAAAAACTGCCGAAATTTTTGTTAAGATTTTCAGAATAAAAATGAAAAAAACTCACATGAAGAAAGATAATATTCATATAAACCTGTTCCTTTTTCTTTTATTTTGAGCCTTTGTTTTTTAATTATTATAAATTTTTTTAGACAAAAATATCGTGTAAAAAAATTACTGTATTGATTGAAGTTTACGATCTCTCTCTCTTTAAATTAAAAAGATATTGCTATACATAAGTTGGCAAAGTATTAAGCCAATCTTTTTAATTATTCATTCATCGAGTTAGAATGAGAGAAAGAGCTACTGTCTATTTTGTTAATATTTTTTTATAATTGCGTAATAGCGACGAAATGCTATGTGACTGACTTTAGAACTCGCCGTCTAGGAAAACTTGAATAACTTCGTACGCTGACTGCCAGATTCAAGAAAACATTTGCCTGTATATGCATTATATATATATATATATATATATATATATATATATATATATTAGCTTTAAATATTACATTACATTCCAGTAGCAAAGAGAACTGTAATTGAATAACATCAATTTATAAAACGTCACGGTTTTGTAATTAGTAGTCTACAACGAGAATATAATTTTTGTCAATTGCTTATCTACATTCTTGAGTTTGGCAATCATCAAGTTAACAAGGTTTCCAGACTATTTTTTATACAACATACATTATATAAAGAAAAATATATATATAAAGAGATATATATATATATATATATATATAGATATATATATATATATATATATATATATATATATAGATATGTGAATGAAAACTGAATAATGTCAAGCGATCATTGTGAGGTAATTAAAGTAATAAAAGAATATGGACAACAGTTCTTACGAGAATAAAAAAATGGTAGCGCGATTCTATCTTCTATTTAATTTATATAGTATTTTAATAATTACGTATGTGTGAATGAGAAAGAAGTGTACATGATGTATGATGCCACGAGCGTATGCAATATCATCTGTATTATTAAATAAACACGTACAATATTGTGTACGTATAGTTATATTCGATATGTTTCAAAACGCAAGTATGCTGTGTGAATATAGTATATAAACATATATATGTATATAAAATTATTATGCATATAAACATATATACATATATATGTATATATACACATACATATACATACCCAGATAGCCAAATCGAAAACAGTGTCTGCTACAAATTTTATCGGCAAAATACCAGCAGAAATAGAAGATTAACAGAATATGGTGGCAGATTGACCGTAAAAAAATGATATATTCTATTTAAATGGCAACGAAATGACAGATTTGGCTCATTTTCAGCTATCAATCTGTTGCAATATTCTGTTTGAAGACTGCCCATATTCTGTACCCTCTTTTATCGATAAAAGTGCCTTAAATGTTGCTTCTCAGGCAATCAGGTGGCTTCTAAGCCTCTTTTAGAGGCACTTTTATCACTAAAAGAGGGTACAGAATATGGGCCTTTGGTTCTGCTGGCTTTTGCTGGCAAATTGCTAGCGTATTACTAACATTTGGCTTACTGGGTATATATATCCATTCTTTATACGTGTATATTCTTTATACTTCTCGCGACAGTCGAAAAAATCGTTCTCATCGCAAGTTTGTCTGTAATGTTGTTCTGCCAATAGGACTTTATTGTTATAAATAACTGATCCGAGTATTCCAGACATTGCGACCGCGGATATAGACAAACGAAGAACCGACGCATGAAGATCGAGTGCCATAGCGCGCTTTGGACGTTGATCTTTCTCCTTATTTCGTGAATAATAACTCGTATTGGTAAGATCACTATCACGGCTCGCAGATAGTTTCGGGACGACGTAGCACATCTTCGTCGTGGAAACATTTGTCCTTGTTCTTCATTGACTAGCCACTGTTTCATGATACTAACGCCGTCATTTTCGCTATATCTTCATGCGATTGATAAGTATTTATGTATACATGGATGCTCTTATTTTTAAGGTTCTTATACACAATAAAGGTAACATATGTATTACCTGCTAGTGGTTACGTTGAGACTACTTTGATACAAATATTCCTCGGTTATTCGTGCGCTTTAAGATTTTTACCATTTTTTATAACTCGTTGACGAAGAGATAAGCGCAATGAAGAAATGTTTGTTGAATATATTTTGATACTTATCAGAGCACACGTTGTAGTAGAACACGTATTGATGTCTTCTAAAAGTATCCTCTAAGAAGTTCAAAATTGTGTCAACAAAATGTGTATATATAATTATACTCCGTAAATTTTTAATAATTCATTCACTTTGTGCAAAACTGCATAAATAACCGAGAAATGTTACATCGTGTTTTTATACTTAAAAATATATAATTGATCTTAGGATATTTTATGCATAAAAAAGCAATCACAATCAAATGCCATAATTTCATGGTTACAAGAGGTACTGAAAGTGACATCAATATTTGCTTTTTGTTGATTGGATGTTGAAAAGAACTCAACGTACCGCGCAGTCTTAATACATATCGTGAAATCCAACTCGTATAGGTATGACATACATGTATATGATAAGAAACGTAATTTAGGCGGACGTGTGTGATCTCAAGAGTTGAGGAGCAGATTTTGGACGTTTTTTTAGCGGACGTCTATGAGCTATTTAGGGGCTTGCCATTGAACAACGATTAAGATGAGAGATGGATAAAATATAATAGACCCATACAACAAAGATTATCTCCGTTAAAATTTAACTCTTGTGCACTGCCGTGCTGTTCACTTCCTTTTTACATTGACGCGATATTTGACAAGCGTTGTTCAAAGATGTTACTTCAATATAAAGTTTATATGATAAAGATTAGTGTATAATAATTGTAATAGATTAATCTGTCAGAGTTGGGCGTACAACAACCAATGCTAATTTTCTTTAATTATTTTGTTAATGAGATTTTGTTAGCTCATTATGTATACAGGAGCATAAGAATTTTATAATTTTCCGTGAAAAATGTTTTTCTTACTCACCTGTTAAAAAGATCGTTAAAGAGACTTGCCCATGAAATTTGTATAATCATCACTTTACTTCGTGGCACTGTAAAAAAAATTAACATTATCATTATTCCTCACCAATTTCATACATCTGTAACTGTGTGTCATTTTTATTATTCACAGAGATGAACCATAGGTAAAAAGAGTTCATAAATGCTGTTGATAAATGTTCACTCAACACTGCCTTTAAGATAGAGGAAGCATTTTTTGACACGCGATCTTAATAACTAAATCTTAATTGGGTCCTATAATGTATTACTCTACACTTTAATAAAAAACTTATTGTAAAAAGACTCAAATAATTAGATACAAGAAATATATATATATATACAAGATAAACATAATGCGCGTGCGTGTACACAAGCTTGTACATTATTTAGATTTTAGAAGAATAAGAACTATTGTGAACCATTTAATATGTGATAATTGACGGCAACGCAAAGGAGCGCACCATTATCCTTTATCTTTGATCCACCTTTAGCTCGAAAACGTTGTGTAATTTCTTTTTTGTAGCAATAAAGTGAAATTCGAATATACATTTTCCTATTTTAATTATCCCGTTAATATCGTGCGATTGCAGTTTTTTTTAAAGAATTGTATTGTCTTAACATTACGACATACAATCGCGCTATGATATCGTCACGAGAATTCAATATACTTTGTTATATAGAAGTAATCGATGAGGCTTCACATCCTGCTATGTGTCCCTCGTTAGCAAATTAGTCGGAAGCCCTCGGGAGTCACGGTCGCATGCACTAATTTAATTTAGCTACAAATGACGCACGCAATATAATTTACTTCTTTAGACGTAATCGTCACAATGACGATATTTGCGTACAAAAATAATTTTAAAAAGTAATAGACGCCATTTCCATGGAAAAAATAAGCTAATACATCAAGATCTGTATCGATATGTCGTCCCCTTCTTTCTTCTATCATAAAGCAAATGCAATATATGCACAATTGAAATGCTCTCTTTATTTGCACAGGTGAATTTGTATCTTAATAACTATTGTCACAACAGTTTTTGATAAACAATTATAAGAATAGATAGATAAGAAATTCGAGAGATTGATCTTTATTAATCTTATCTTGGTGGATATAATTTTCTTACTTATAATTTAGTCTTAGAATTTTAATCACGTGATGTGAAAGACTAATTTGTGCTTTGAACGTTTGATCAAGTTCAAACGTTCTAAAATGACATTAAAACGGAGAAGAGTTAACTTAAAAGTTAACACTAACAATAAGAATTATATTGCAAATAAATGCAAATTAGTTTTGACGAATTTTTGTCTTTCTTTTTTCTTTCTTTCTCTCTCTTTTTTAGTAATACATAAAATTATCTTAATTTTCCAACTTTCAAATCTAAAACAAAATGCCATATTATATAAAAATTTTTATCCTACGCCCCTGACTTATTTTATCTTCGTTTTATGTAGGATCATTACTTTCCCAATTACACGAAAATTACATCTCTTTTATGAAAATTGTTAAAAGAAGTTGATAGCTATATTAAGATTGTATAATTCCATATTTTGACATTACTGACGTAACAAATGAATATTCCAATATTCATTCTCGTGCAGCTGTGACATGATAGAATCTGCAATTTCATCGACGTTGTTTGTTAAATATATACTAATTACGGTATACGCGTGTGCAAACAGAAAACAATCGATGGCCTCGGGGTGATAAGATCGCAATCATCCAAAATTGGAAAGAGAACCGCAATCGTGTGAATTGTATCTCCAAATTTATCTCTGTGCAGCGTATCGCTCACAATCTCTTATATCTCAATTGGCCCCGACTTCTGTACTAGGATCGCGCGAGAAATGATCTATGGATGGCTTGCAAAGCGGAACGCTTAACGCCGGCGCAGAGTTTTCATTATCCCTCTCGGGATAGTGATCGAATCTGTCGAGATGTTGTAATGTGCGCGCGCGTTGAAGCAAGGGGTCCAGTAATGTATAAAAACAGCAACCGCATCTTAGGTCCATAGTAAACGTAAACTCTTGCACATCGGCATTGCGTGCGTTATCTCTAAAGAAAAATAGACCATTCTATACGTCTATCTGTAAGAAAGTGTTAGCATGTGAGTTTCTCATTTCCTTTTCTTTTTCTTTTACTTTCTTTCCATTTGGGAATAGTGCGACTACTTTGGCCAGTTACAAACTGTCAACCTTGCTTACTATGATTGCCACAAACTGCGACAGTTTGTTCAATACGTGAACAAACGCAAGTAGAAACGCAATATTTACAAATGCAATACTAGAAACAAACGCAGTTATTGATACAGAGAAAAAAAAGTTTAAAAAGCATGTTTTATTTTATCGAAGATTAAGTTTTCACTACGTGTGAAGATTTGTGAATTTATTAGCTTTTGAGAAATTATTTTTCTATTACAGGGAATTGATAAATTTCTCTTCATTATAAAAATTTGCATATTGCTATCATTAGCATTTTTGATTGCATTATGTTGTGAATATATTTGCAAATTTCCTTCAACAAATACTTTCAGTTTTGAGCATATTTTACATACGCGTGACATCTCATGCATATTCATTACATGTCCACAATGTCAGCCGTATAAATATTCACAAATATTTTATTATTACAATATAATGTAAATATTTATTACATAACGTAAATAATAAATATTTAAAAATAAATAAATAAATATTAACCATTTGTATCTCTCTCTCATAAATTCAATTCATTACAATATTTCCGAGAGCCGGTATTTGTAGTCGATATTCTTATGCAGAACTACAATAATTTCCGTTATTTATAGTAAAATACGGTGTATGTACATAACAAAATTTCTTTTTTTATAGGTTTTGTAAAATGCCTGTGAGCTTACTCGCTATAGCATTGCTTTTCTTAATTCTTGTTACGGATGGTGAAGCTCAGTTAAATTTTTCTACCGGATGGGGCCAAGGTAAAAGGAGTCAAGATATGCGAATTAGATCGAGTAGTACGGATTGTTCATCGCAAGGTGCATCGCTGGAACAACTGCTAAAATTATATTCGTTTATTCAGGTATGAACTATAAAGATGCGGAGTAAATTCAAAAATTTAATAAACTGTAAAAAGTTGTTATTGTACACGGAGAAAATTTTATATTAAAAATTACTATGTATGGCAGTAGCCGTGGACGATTGCTGGAATTATAAAAATTTTTACTATGTTCTTCACTAATGAGTTTAATAATTATTAATATAACATAGTAAAAATTTTTATAATTCCAGCAATGGTCCACGGCTACTGCCATACATAGTAATTTTTAATATAACATTTTCTCCGTGTAAGAATATAATAATTAACCTTCTCGTACATTTTTTAATTATACTAATTTTAATTATGGAAGATTTATAGTTTTGATATAATCCATAAATTATCGCGTGATGCTCGAAGAATAATACTTAATCTTTTATTGCAAATATTGCGGCAAATATTTAATAGAACGACTGTGAGATCAACGCATCGTCATTCACGATTTATTGAATTTGCAGATCGAAGCTCAGAGAATCTTGGATTGTCAAACCTTGAATAAATGAACCAGGAAAGTGTCATTGGTCTTATGAATCGAACTTGTGCCGGAATTGTCAGCCTGAATTAAAATAATGATATTTGGATAATGTAACTGGATCGTCACATACCTTATAATTTTCTTCCTAGTGCTCGAATGACAGATTGGCGTACATGACACACAGCGGAGTAGCCAATTCTCTATTTATTTTATATATTTCATACACGACGATGTTTGAAATTTCTCTGTTAAAAGACACGAATATCTAAAACTGATTACTTTCATCTGCTTGCTGTATGCTCTGTACATAACACGTATTGTAGCGTGAGCTAATATTGAGACACATGGTAAATGGTATTGAAGCTGGTCTTCTTGCGGCCCCGAGAACATCTACTGTCGTAGATTATTTATAAACGTTTTATTCCCACAAATGTAATCTTAAAAAATAAACAGGCATCGTTAATTGTATTCTGAAAATGGACTGATAATAAACTGATATTAAAAAACGTATTCTTTGCAGAATTCCTTGCCTTTTCCCTTTTAAAGAAGCAAGAATGGCAGCCATGTATTGTTATTAACTTTCATTACGATCATTGCAATATCTCAATCGCATATATATTCAAGATATCTCGCGAGAGAATATCAGAATTATCCGTTATTATATAATATAACGACGCATGTGTCACGTAAATTTTAATTGCACATTGGACTGAATACAGACAGAATTTTCTTTCGAATTTATCCAATTGGAAAGTGTGTTGTTGATTTGCCATTAACATTACGCACGTGGTTCATATCTACAACCACATATATATTGAAACTCACTAAATGTATTTGGTAATGCCATAACTCTGTAGACTTTCAAAGGATATAGACTGTGGTATCGAATCATCTCGCTGTTACGAGATCATCAAAAGCTTGACAGAGAAGTAAGTAGCTCGTTTTCTTGCATCGTTGGCGTTTCGTTTTTATCACACATAATTTTTTGATCATATAATTTTTATTATCACATAATTTTTGCGATTAATAAAAGTTGTTCCTGCGGTAATTTTATATGAATTAAAAGACAATAATTTCATATAAATAGGAATATTTTTATAATATTAACGTTTGCAAGATAAAAAGACCAGCTTAATTTACCCGGCGTTGCCCGGGCTTCTTTTTTTGGATCTCATTTGTATTATATAACTTTATTTTTGTTTTTTAATTTTTATATGTATATATATTTTTAAACATACATTTTTACCATACTTTTTAAAATTTGTTTTTCAAATTTCTTCTTTTTTTCTTCCTCTTCCTCCTCATTTTCTTTACGCTCTCGCTTCCTCAATTTTCTTTTTTTTTTTTTTTCAAATCAAATACAGAATTAATTTGAAATATGTATCATTGATAATATATATGTAAAACCAGCAACTTCACTTTTTAGATGCCAATCAAATACAGAATTAATTAGAAAATGCTTAGATAACTGTAATTATATTAACCAAAAATTACTTGTTTTACCCTAAATTTTAAGCAAAAAATAATACCCATCGTCACAATCCCTGTAAAATTTGGAAAATTTGGGCCCCTGTTTCATAAAAATCGGATTTGTTTTATTACTCAGCTCTCTCGTGTCACAGCGTAATGAAATATATCCTATAGCACTCCTGAGATTACAAGGAACACGTTGGTGCAAATTTCATCCAAATCGGCCCAATAGTTTTTAAGTTAATAACGTTCAAACATACACCATTTACAATTTTATATATTAGTATAGAATATTATTTCCATCACATAATATAATAAAATACTACTTCATGAATTTTTCTTTACTTACAGATGAATTAAATTTCTACAATGCAGGAGATTATTTATCTTCTAATTGCATTTCTATCTTTCTCTCACGGTCAATTTAAATCGGAGAATTATCTGAGCTATCGACAGGAACTCTATAACGCTAAAAATGGTAAGAATTTAAAATACAATTCCGATAATTCATAAAGAAGTAAAGATATATAATCAGTTTAATTGACGTATACTGGTAAGTGCAACGAAAATATTCTTTCTTTACCTTATTGCACATTTTAATTTTCCTTTTAGAAGCCTATAATCAGTACTCTCATCGATCACAGTACTCTCATCGATCTCGTGGTCAATTCATATGTTACAAATCAGGCCTCTATCCCGATATATACGATTGCATAAAGTATTATGAATGCATAAAAGCTGGAAACAATCGACAATTTAAATTTCATCAATTAGTTCACAAATGCGACTATGGCAAAGTTTTCTCATATGTATATGGTACTTGCACGCGACCTAAGAAAAGTAAAAGAGCAGAGTGTACCAACTATAATGAATGGAAGAAGCATGATAGTTCAGGTAATTAAATTATTATTATACTAAATAAAATAAATATCATAGATACATAAAAATCTCTCGGTAAATATTAAACTTTAAATATTCGAAAGAATTTGAAGAACACCACAATGGAATCGTATCACTGCATGTTACTCCTGAATTAATAAAATCAAAAAAAATATGTCAACGGGAAGGATTTATACCGCATTCTACGAATAAAAAGAAGTATTATAGATGCCTTCGTCTGCGTTCCGGAGAATTTGTAATATACGAGTTTTCATGCAACAGTGGAACAATATGGGATCAAATAAAGCAGATGTGCTCGTATCCTTGGAACGTAGGCGAGACTGATAACTCTGAAATAAGTGAAGAAGATAATGGGTGCAATAGAGAGAGATGCCTAAAAATAAAATCAATATTTAATTTCATTAGTAGATAAAAACGGATGATTCTACATTCCTTACGATATATGTATCATCTCTGTTCTCTCGTATCTTTCTAGTATAAAATGTAGAGTGCTGAGCCTAGGTTTATAATTATATAATGACCGCCAATTTTATCAGGCTGTCCAATTTCACATTATTTAGGCCCTTAGATAACAAAAGTATGCGCATTGTATTATATAAATATATATATTTATATCTATTTATTTAAAAGTCTGAAAAAATTTATTTAAAAATGCTCTTCTTATCAAAAATGTCGTATCCGCCGTACAAATAATAATGACTATAAAACTTCTTGTTTCTTTAAGTTTAAAAGAACAATAATTATGTTCCTTTATTTAGAATATACAAAGTGTAATATTCCAGGACAGCTAGATATTTCGAAAAGTATGCATTTTTGAGAAAAATGTTTTAGACCAAAGAGTTGTATAGTTTCGAGAGGGCTACACATAGCTGTTTTTCAAAAGTATGTACTCGCATATTGTAAATTATAACGTTTTTTAAAGCACCTATGTGTCTTCTTTACACCAATTGATTTGCCTCATTATTTTGTACATAAAAGTATTACGGTACGGTTATGAATAAATGAATAGTTTATGGGATATTTTATGTTAAAGTATAAAATATCTCGTAAATTATTGATTCTTATAACTTCATTTGAATATTTTTATATCCAGAATAATTAGACGAACCATATTATGTAAAACAAATTATATAATTACATTTAACAAAATGGCACCTATAAAAAAATATCGACAGTGACGCGATCTGCTAATAAATCAATATTATAATTGTGTGGTTCTCTCGAAACCCTATAACTTTTATCAAACACATTTTTCTCAGAAATGCATACTTTTCCAAATATCCAGCTGTCACGGAACATTACGAACACACTGTATAGCACGATATTTATGAACTACGTTCATTTTTCTCGGTAATACTCCATATGTGATTGGTCTACATATTCTAGAACATTTAGCTCTTTCTTTCACAAGTGTCACCAACATTTTAATACATTTTCATTATGATGTTGTGGTGATATCATGTCAATATGATAGTGATGCTCCAGGATGGAAAAGCTAATTCACAATAACTTTGCACTTAGCTAGTTTGACTTCCAGAATGAAAAATCGCTATAATTTAGGGTGTCAAGGCTATATTTATATAACTAATTAATTATTTAAATAAATACTCAATGATCACGTCCTACGCATTAAAAATTAAATATATTTAAAAATTATAAAATAATACATAGATAGAGTACGGTAAAATTAATTCCAAAAAATAAAAAGGTAAAACACATTAAAAAATTCATAGAATGATTTCTGATATTCTTATTCGATTAATTTTCAAAATTTAATTAAATTTAGATATTCAAAATCTTTTATATTATAAATATAAAAATAAATAAATATAATAAATAAACATAACATATTTGTAATACACTAATAAACTAACAACTAGCAAATAACAACGGTGATAACAACAAATAAATAAATAAAAGATTTAAAATCAAACAAAACTAAATACATTTGATAAAATGTAAAAGTAAAAGGCAAACTTAGAATAACAAGCACAAAGTTAAAATATAATTTCTAATATGAAATCAAGAACAAATAGAATCATAAATCCATAAATGAATTTTTAATTTCAGAAAAAAGAAACGGAAAAGACAAAGATCACAAACGAAATGAAAAAAAGAAAAAAAACAAAAGTAAAGAAAGTAAAGAAAAAAAACATAATCATAAAAATGATAACAAGAAAAAAAGAGATCATAAAAAGCATGAACACAAAAGCAAAGAAAATAGGAAGAGTAAAGAAAGCAAAGAAGATAAGAAGAACAAAGGAAGCAGCGAGTCTGGAAGCAACGAAAGTACCAAGAGTAAAGAAAGCAGCGAATCCGGAAGCAAAGAGGATAAAGAGAGTAAAGGAAGCAGCGAGTCTGGAAGCAAAGAAAGTTCCAAAAGTAAAGAAAGCAGCGAATCCAACAGCAAAGAGGATAAAAAGAGTAAAGGAAGCAGCGAGTCTGAAAGCAAAGAAAATTCAAAAAGTAAAGAAAGCAGCGAATCCAGAAGCAAAGAAAATAAGAAGAGCAAAGGAAGCAGCGAGTCTGGAAGCAACGAAAGTACCAAGAGTAAAGAAAGCAGCGAATCCGGAAGTAAAGAGGATAAAAAGAGTGAAGGAAGCAGCGAGTCTGGAAGCAGCGAAAGTACCAAGAGTAAAGAAAGCAGCGAATCCAAAAGCGAAGAGGATAAAAAGAGTAAAAGAAGCAGCGAGTCTGAAAGCAAAGAAAATTCAAAAAGTAAAGAAAGCAGCGAATCCAGAAGCAAAGAAGATAAGAAAAGTAAAGAAAGCAGCGAGTCTGGAAGCAAAAAAGGTAGCAAGAGTAAAGAAAGCAGCGAATCCGGAAGCAAGGAAGATAAGAGTAAGGAAAGCGGAAAATCTGGAAGCAATGAAAGTAACAAGAGTAAAGAAAGTAGCGGGGAGAACGTGACTACCCCGATGATTCCAACTGAAGGCGAATCCGATAGCAAAGAAGATAGTAAGAGTAGAGAAAGCATCGAATCTAGAAGCAAGGAGGATAAGAAGAGTAAGGAAAGTAGAGAATCCAGAAGCAAAGAAGATAAGAAGAGTAAGGAAAGTATCGAATCCGGAAGCAAAGAGGATAAGAAGAGTAAAGAAAGTAGAGAATCCGGAAGCAGGGAATCTGGAAGTAAAGAAAGTAACAAGAGTAAAGAAAATAGCAAAGAGAACGTGACAACTCCGATAATTCCAACTGTAGGCGAATCAGAAAGCAAGGAAGACAGTCAGAGTAGAGAAAGCATCGAATCCGGAAGCAAGGAAGATAAGAGTAAGGAAAGCGGCAAATCTGGAAGCAATGAAAGTAAGAAGAGTAAAGAAAGTAGCAAGGAGAATGTGACAACCCCGATGATTCCAACTGAAGGCGAATCCGATAGCAAAGAAAATAGTAAGAGTAGAGAAAGCATCGAATCCAGAAGCAAGGAGGATAAGAAGAGTAAGGACAGTATCGAATCCGGAAG
>NJRP01000121.1:40628-166226 GCA_003063835.1 Aphaenogaster floridana | reverse complement strand
TCGATTCTGGAAGCAAAGAGGATAAGAAGAGTAAAGAAAGTAGGGAATCCGGAAGCAAAGAAGATAAGAGTAAGGAAAGTATCGAATCCGGAAGCAAAGAGGATAAGAAGAGTAAAGAAAGTAGAGAATCCGGAAGCAGCGAATCTGGAAGTAAAGAAAGTAACAAAAGTAAAGAAAGTAGCAAGGAGGACGTGACAACTCCAATAATTCCAACTGAAGGCGAATCCGAAAGTAAAGAAGACAGGACGAGCAAAGAAAGCAGCGAATCCGGAAGCAAAGAAGGCAGCAAGAGTGAAAGCAGTGAGGGAAACGTTACGACCCCTCTAATTCCAACCGAAAGTGAATCCGAAAGTAAAGAAGACGGCAGGAGTAAAGGAAGCAGCGAATCTGAAAGCAACGGTAATAAGAAGAGTAAAGAGAGCAGCGAATCCGGAAGCAAAGGAGATAAGAAAAGTAATGGTAGCAGCGAGTCTGGAAGCAAAGAAAGTACTAAGAGTAAAGAAAGCAGCGAATCCGAAAGCAAAGAAGACAGCAACAGCAAAGAAAGCATCGAATCCAGAAGCAGTGAAGATAAGGGGAGTAAGGAAAGTAGAGAATCCGGTAGCAAAGAAGATAAGAAGAGTAAAGAAAGCGGCAAATCTAGAAGCAAAGAAAGTAACAAGAGTAAAGAAAGTAGCGAAGAGAATATAACAACCCCGATAGTTCCAACCGAAGGTGAATCTGAAAGTAAAGGAGATAGCAAGAGTAAAGAAAGCAGTGAGGAGAACATAACGACCCCGATAATTCCAACCGAAGGCGAATCCGAAAGCAAAGAAGACAGCAAGAGTAGCGAAAGCATCGAGGGGAACGTGACGACTCCGAAAGGTCCAATCGAAAATCAATCCGGGAGCAGGGAAGACAGCCAAAGCGAGAATGAGCAAGGTGGTTCCACATCAGAATGTACTTCTCCTGGTTTCTTCCCAGATCGCAATGATTGTTCAAGATTTTATAGATGCGTCGAAATTGGACCCAAAATGTTCGATAAGTTTGAGTTTGAATGTGCTAAAGGACTAGTATGGGACGAAGACAAAACAGTATGTAATTTTGAATGGGCTGTCCAACGATTGTCATGTAAAAAGAAGGGAGAGGACAAGAAAGATGGTGGGATCAATAATAAGCAAACTACTACTGATTTTCCAACTTCTACAGAGCTGCCGACAGTGTCTACCACTCCTACGGAACTCAATTGTCCTATTGGAAATTTGACTGGTGATCAAATAGCTTTGGTTTGTCCTACTGGTTTCCGACGTCATCCGAAATACTGCAATCTTTTCTATCAGTGTACAACAGTAAACCATGTGGGCGCTAAAGTCGTTGTATTTACCTGTCCAGAAGGCAGAATTTTTGATGATAAAAGAATACAATGTGTGCATGAGAATAGCATTCACAAAAATCTTCCTGGATATACCAGTTGTAATGATTTCAATTCTTCTTCTAAAGATATATCAAAATCACTCGTAAGTATCAAAACATCGTTTGTATTTATAGAACTCTTCAATTTTATAATATAACACTGTCAAAAAACTTTTTTATTTATTTAAGATTCAAATTTTTATTTAGTTAATATAGATAACTGCTTCAAAACTATTCAATTTTGATTAAATTTGAAAGTAATGCTCCAATCAATTCAAATATTCTGAAGTTCTAGAGATGATTTTAAGATTTTAAATCGTAACTGTTTTTATTAATATTGTTAAAATAAAACTTATTTAATACTGTTTATATGTTGAATGTAATTAAAGATTTGACTTTTGATTGAATGCAAGCTATGTTTGCGTGTGTATCCAACAGTGAAAGTAATCGAATTTACGATTTAAAAAGTGATTACAATATAATTTCCTAAAGATTTCTCAATTTGTAACAACATTACACAGTTCTTAAGTTTTCTTTTTTCCATAAAAGTTATATTTATAAGACTTATGTTTAATTTTTTTTTTTCAGCTGAATGCTCCCACGAGAAAATTATGTCCAAGGGAAGGTCATTTCCCTTATAATAAGGGTTGTTCGAATGCGTACTATAAATGCAACCGCGATGTGCATGGTGTAATGCAAGGGTATCTGTTTAAATGTCCAAATGGACGGTTATTTTCAAGCGTTTCAAGACGTTGCGAACGTGCTGAATATGACTCAATATGCAAAGTACCTTGTAAACGGAGAAGCAATAACGGAATAGATATTACCATACACGCGCCATCTAAAGGAGTGTATATTAGTCATCAAGAAGTGTTTTACGTCGGTCTTACGCCACTCCCGCCGTATTTTAAAAAAAGTGTAAATCGTCATCACAAAAAATGATTTTATTTCTACACATTTATCAATATGTTATACAATAAAATAATTCTTGTGCAAAAGGATGTCTTAAAAACTTGAAAACGCGATCCTCTATGTTTACTCCTCTTGTACAATTTAATAAAGAAGTTTCATGTTCTTGGAGAAAGTCGTTTCTATTTTTCATACTAAGAGATATTTTTTATTTCACAATATGTACATTATATATAAAAAAACTTTTGGATAGATATATTGACTTTTTGGAACAACATAGTATCTCTTTTTTGCATGTATATTTTCTATAAAAATGAAATTTATATATATGTATATGAATTCATTAATTTAGTGTAAAAATAGTTACTATTGCGATATTATTGGTTTTTTTAGCTATTATTTTTGCATCTTTATAATATTATGTGTTATATCCATTGTGACCATTTATCTTTTGCTAATAAAGTGATATTCGGGAGGTACATGACTGACATAGGATTACGTTAAGTTCAAACGAACAGTGATTCATAACAGTAATGATTTTATTGATTCTATCGATGTAAGTTTTATGAAACTAATTGCTACTACATTATGCATTCTTTTAATAACCGCATGAAAAATTGAGCAATATTACTGAGAATGTAATATGCCACATAAATAAAAAATATTACGAAACGTTCTGGATTGACAACCATGTATTTGTTTCGTATATTTTTCAAATCCGTAAAAATATCGATAGATAATGAATCATAATCAGTCCCATGTATCGATGGTTCTTTTTTTCATGCCTTGATAAGAATTATACAGAAAACTGTAATTTCTCGATAGTGAAGCAAGGACTTGATAAGTTAGAACCCTTATCTAGTTATCTTCAGTGCAGCTAAAACGATAGTCGATAATATCAATGTTCTTCAATTATATCCAAGTTTCTCTAATCTCTTTTCATACTGAAAAATTGTCAAAAAGTCTATCATCTTTAATAATATCTCATCGTTAAGATAAAGACAGTAGCGAAGAAATGTCAGTCGATGCAATCGAGAAGAAAGATCACATTAAGCGACATCAAGTGGCAAAAGCTCAAACTTTCATATTTCTTCATCGGCTATCATCCGTGTCTGTCGATTATATACTTCTTCATTTTACGCAGAAAATAATAGAAAAAACTTATTTTCAATAATTGATTGCTTTATAGGCTTTACGCAGAAGGTAATAGAAAACTTTTTATAATTCAGGACATCAAATATTTTTCACATATATCATCACAATAAATAAAAAGCAAACTGAATTTTTTCGAAGTAGAATTTACTTGAACTCATAAAAAGTACGTTTTTTTAAAGATTTATGTAATTTATTACGTTCATTATAACGTAAATTTTTTGCGCTTTAGTCGCAGGTGTGCACATCAGTGGCTCGAAAGAAATGGAAAAAAATTGACGAGCACATGCTACAAACAATGGGAGCGTCATCCACTCGATGCATCCAAAGCGGCGTGAAACTCACCACGAGCATAGCGCACATAAATAAAGTTATTACACCAAGACAAAAATATCGATAATTTATATTGGTACAGATGTAAAAAAAAAATTACCAATGTTTTATGCAAGAAAAAAAATGTATCGATATACGTTTAACACACTGCTTTCAAAATTAACTCTATATTATTATCTAACGATAGCTTCCGATGCATCTAAAATTTTATTTAATTACGCGAAACCATTGCGCATACAGTAAATGGAAACAGAGAAATTTAATAAAGTATATTAAAAACATCGACAAAAGAATGATTATTTGAATGATATCGATGTACCGCGAGCGTCTGCAGAACGGGGCGGCTCCGCCGGTTCCGTGGCGCGTCGCGTCGCGGCGCGCCGCGGAAAAGCTCGCGGCGAATTTAGTGTCGCGGCGGGGAGCACGAGGCGGCCGCGGACCACACGGAACGGAACGGCGGACTCCAATCAATACGCTCGTCGCGCGAACGCGACGGACGGAAGCGAGAGCGCGGCGGCGGAGGCCCGCGCGCTCCGGCTCCACTCCGCGCAGCCGAGCTTTCAGTCGGACGCACGCTCGCGTCGGTAGCTCGTGCGTCGATTCCGCGCGCGGCACCGCGAGGCACACGTCCACCCGCACGTAAGCGCGCACCCCCGGCCCGGCGGCGCGGCGCGGCGTGGCGCGGCACGGGGATCGCACCCCCTGAAAGGTGGAGTAGCGTCTCGGGCGGCAAAATGGCGGCCGCGGTAAGAAACAAATGATCGGGGTTGGCGAACAGCGGTGCTGAGAGACAAGCCAGGGGCGCGACAGGGTACCTCCCGGTGGTCGCGCGATACTCCGGTCGGTACCTCCCGATCGCGCGACCGGGTCGCAATATCCGACGGCTGGGCGACGTCGCGAGGGTAGAGGATCGCGCGGCGAGCGCGCGACGCGCGTTCCACCCCCCAAGGGACGCGGGACACCCTCGCAAGAGGATCGCCTCAACTTTCACGAGTCACGAGGGTAGTCACATGAGGGTTCGTCGCGGGACGCTGGTCGCGTGCGGGCCCGTTGACGTGTGAGCGTGATTCGATTATCGATCACGGATCCGCCGACGGAGCGAAGAAGCGCGCACGGTGCGAGAATGCTCGCGAAAGAGGCGATGTGGAATCCGGCTGCGAGGCACGGAGTCGGGACTGCTGGAAACGGTGCCGTTTCGATAGATTGATGGACCTGCCGACGGGAATCCGATCGCGTCGCAACCATGCATCTGCATTTCGAGAAGAACAACAACGCCAAGTGCGACTGCAACATCTTGTCGCTCAGCTGGATGGGAAAAGTGCCCGACGAGTCGCCGGAGGTAAAAATTATTTGGCACTCCGGAGTAGATGTCTTGTAATCGTACAATAATGTAGCCATCGATGAATAGAACATGAATAATTAAATAATCTAAAAATACGTCAACACACCCATTATTTTCTTACTTTTTACGGTTATCAATGATCCGTTACCGTTTTTTCTTCTTTATCGCGAATCCATTCTCGTTAGCATACTGATTAATATGCAATGTCAAAAAAATTCTTCAAAGGCCGAATCGTTATGAAAAAGAGGTCATTCCTGATTCGACGATTTCTATGCGCGTTAGATTTCATCCAAGATAGATTCAACACTTCTCTCCACATTTGATCGAGCGAATGCAGAAGGCTAAAAATACATTTTATCGCACCATTTGGTATTCCGCAAGTCATGAAATAAAACAGGTCGCTAGTTACGTACAATCGTTAATAGTACAAATAAACTTATTAGCGCAAATGATGTAATGCACCAACAATAATATTGCATAACACGCGCTGTAGATAAGAAGAGTTTTCGCGAGCAAGTCACACGGAAAGAACGGTTTTGCTGAAGTATCTAAAAATTTGGCCAGATACAGATCAGAAAATAATTATGTTGGACCATCCAAAATAATTATGTACACGGAAAGCACGGTTTTGCTGAAATATCTAAAAATTTGGCCAGATACAGATCTGAAAATAATTTTGTTAGACCATCAAAAGTAACTATGTAGGACACTCAAACATGATGATAATGCTGTAAAAAGTTTTGATATTCTAGTAACTATTTTGGACGTCCTACATAATTATTGTGATGACCCAACAAAATTATTTTCAGATCTTTGTCTGGCCAAATTTTTTAATATTTCAGCAAAACCATTCTTTCCGTGTAGGACACTCAAGCATAATGGCAATGCTGCAAAAAGTTTTAACATCCTAGCAAACAACTTGAGCGACCTACATAATTATTTTGGATGGTCCAACATAATTCTTTTCAGATCTGTATCTGACTAAATTTTTAGATACTTCAGTAAAACCGTTCTTTCCGTGCACCGAATAGCTTTATGCACGTTAACATCGTACTGATCTAAAAACGTTTAGCTCCGGTGTTTCAGCCTTAGCCCCTCTCCAGCGAATTTTTAGACCGTGGAGATTGTCCATAGTTATTTTTGTATAACCTCGATTGATGCTGTCTGCCTGTCGAAGAAATTCTGACTTAAGAAGATACACAATATTCATCTATAAATACCTGTAAAAGATGGCAAAAAATCTGACGTTGAGAGAAGCTGTTACGAGTTTCAATTATCATTTTAATCATTTGACGACGATTTCTATTTTGCACGACGCGAGAGAAGCGATTTATAGGTTTCGAACTTGAGAAAAGCTAGGAACAAGTGGAACAACGGGTGGGAGATTGAAAACGTTAACGGGAGCAGCCGGCGTTGCAGTAAAACAATATATAGGCATATGAATAAAAACGCAGCTGCCACACACTTTGACACATATACTTCGGCCGCTGTCGCACTTCGCGGCGCGAACGACAGCAGATAAAACTTTTGCTCGAGCGAGAGCAAACGAGCTCGTGCGAGTCGCAACGTAACGAGCGCGAAATTAATTTATCCCACCTCACGTGGGACAACTGAAGCAGTCAAGTCGGATTTACACGGTCGGCTAAAACCATTTGTAATAAAATCTGACGCCTGAGTGACGGTCGAAAGACCGTGCGAGCGACGACGATGATATCTATGGTCGTGTAACGCTGCACGTATGAAAACAGACAACTCTCCGATTACCAAATAAAATGGACAAGTATAACGTAGGATGATCGTCAACTCTCTTGCAGCTTGTGCAGCTCGAATTCGGAAATGTGACAGACCCGTGGTTGTAATTAATCAATTGTAATTACTACATCTTGATGCGTTCTTCAGAATTCGCAACGAGTGATAGAATTTCAGACCAGAAGCTCAGGATCGCTAATGTATGCGGATCACGTATACGGTCAAGTAAATACATCTGACAGAGTTCCGATAGTTTTCGGAACCGCAAGGGAGTGTGTCCTCGCGAATGTGTAGGGTAATAACGCCGTGAGAGAACCGCGGGACCGCATCAAAACCGCCACAGCGGAGATTGGAATCCGTCAGGACGAGGCGTGCACCTCGCAAGAGCGCGTGGGGGTGTCGCAGGGTGAAGGGCTTCACGGGAGGATTGCTGCGAGCTGTGTACAGCCCCGATCTAACTCGAGGTGGCGAGGATGAAGATCGTGCTCGGTGTCTCGAGTGGATCTTTTCACGCGAGCCAACTAACGAGTTACCCAAGTTTCCTGCGACGGGTTTTGTTCCGCGCCGCTTACATGGCCATCGAGAAGTACGGATTGGTATAGACGCGAGATACGCGCCCTCCACGAGGGCGAATGTAACCGCGAAATTTCTCCCTTCGCCGATTCGAATAAGAAAATGCTCTGTTTACTGCAAGTGTTTCGAGATTCTGGCTTCTCAATAATTGTCGATTGCCGATATAAAACGTTGTTCTTATAATTTAATTAACACGAATGCTCTTCTTCTTCAGTAAGCTCTCTCTTTCTCGATGATCGCAGTTCGTACTTTCTCAATTTAATATGTGTATGTACGCGCAAACGGGGACTAACCTGACTGCCGAGCTCGGACGGCCAAACAAGACGCAATCGATCAGAATTAATTACGGCGATCGTATTTCTTAATCGACGAGCGCACCATGCCTCACGTCGTCTAATTCATCGTCGGAGACCAATCTACGATCGGCGATTTGACGGAAGCCGACCCTCGCAGGAAGAAGCGCGATGAAAACGGCGTGGAAGTGGGGCGGCTCAATTACTGGAAAAATAATTGACTTATGGCGGAGCGAATTCGATTGAGTCACTCGAGTCAGCCGTCCCTGGGGGAATTCGATCAGTACGCTGCCCATTATTTTCCCGTTGTTAACTACCCTCGTACCCGATCACCTCGTCATCTCCGCGAGAGACCGCGGTCCATAGTAAAACGCCGGTATCCTTCCGGGTTTATATACAACGGCCGTCTCGTAGAAAATGTCTGAGAGCTATTACATAGTATAAATTTTAGATAGCTCCGTAAAAGGCCGCCGGAGATAAATGACGGTCCATTAGAAGGGACGGGGCGCGCACACACAACGGCCATTCTCAACTTGCGCCGCGATCAAGTGGGATTTTCTTGCTACTTCATTGTGCAGTCGGAAAAATTCTGAAGAGCTAGTTGAACCCGGTTCCCCGTTAGAGAACGACAGGTCGAGCTCCGCCTCGGAGCCCGCGCGAGAATTGGGATGTGGACTTTTTAACGTGGGTCTCGCCGATGTTGCATATATGCGACATCGAGATAATCCGCCGTCATACGTTCCCATTATATTCTCGTATTGTGAATCGCTTTTGAATCGATAACGTCATTATTGAGAGCCGTTACGCTGCTACTACTACGTCCATTGTTCGCCAGTAAATTCTATCGAAGCGTTTCGAGAAAGCGAACGCTGCTCTCTCTCTCTCTTTCTCTCTCTCTCTCTCTCTCTTTCTCTCTCAATACTCTGTAACGCGTGCTGTCTACTCGCAGCACAAAAAATCCCGGTCCGCCACTCGCTCGCTCGCCCGTTCCGCAAGGCGCATCTTCGCGCAACATCGATTTCTACCGAGCCCTCTCTATTTTCCGCGGATTGCTCTCAACGTGTTTGCGAAGATTGGATTACCGCTGATTTCTCTTCCTACGCTGCTGCCATGCCCTCTCCTCTATTGTCATATCTGTGACTCGCAAAAAACAGGAAAGGGAAAAACCACCCTCGGTGCCCATCGATCACAGCACGTGGAACGTTTCTCACCGGCCGGCGCAACGACGGAAATCCGACCTGCGATTTTACGGGGAACGCTGGCATACGCAAGCGAAATGATGTTGCGATCGTGTTCGGATATTAGCGCCGTCAGCGAAGATCCGCGAGCTAGACATAAATTCCTTAAGATAATTGAGAAGGACTATTGTCTCGGGGTTCGATCGTGACGTCTCCGTCCGGCTTTCATTATCCCAATATCAGCCGTCCGAAGAGACGGAGCTGTTCGCTAATAAACTGTCGAATTATTTCGCTTTCTACTAGCTTCGTTCATTGTGGAGACTGCTCGGACGATTTTTGTTGTAGCACGGCTTTAATAATCCACCCTTATACCTCATCTCATCATTATCTACCTTACAAAAGGCTACCTCGCAAAACATCTTCATTAGATCGTATTTTAATTACATTCAGCCCAGTGCGGATACATGCAAAAAGCAAACTTGTCTATCGCGAAACACGCGTGTACGAACTATTACGACTACGCCATAATCCAATTTAAAATTTAATGAAACTCTATGATGTAGTTTAGGCGTGCGGGGTTATCTCGCGCGCAATATTTCAAGGAAAACTTCATCGCGGATAAGAAAGAAGGATGCTGTCCCGCCGTGGATTGAAGGCTTTGATAGAATCGTGTGAAAAGTTTCGAGAAATACACTACGGAGATATATCTTTTTGGGACTTCTCGTTACTCTTTTTTCGATACTTTTAAAGAGTAAAAAATGATAAATTCTTTTTCTCTTGCGTTATTTTCTGGTCGAAAGTGCATCGTTAATTAATCCGAACGCCTTTTTAGAATAATACATTGCAGTAAATTGGAGGGGTAGGAATCAGTCGGTCGATAGGACAAATGCCAAAGGGGACGCAAATTATCTACATTGAATATTTCCTGTATTCGTGCGATTGTTTCCTGTGCCAAAATCTAGTAGTCTACTAGAATACAGCATATAGAAATATAATCTTAATTTTATTTTTGTATCATGCGAATCTTTCGGAACAATTTTCTATCCAGAGAAAGCTTTTAATGCGTCGAGTAGTGGATAAACTTGATACTTTCATAAATATAGCGCGCGTGTATTTCGATACTGCCTCTTCTAAGAGTTCGGGCTGTCTTGAGTAATTACGCTACATATGTATAATGTGAGGGTGAAACCCTTTCAGCATTGAAACCCTCGCTACCCGATGCTGTCACGTTTAAGTGGAAACGTTACGTGTCGTCGAATAGTAATGGAGTTCCAGTAAGCATCTTCGATTTCAGCTAAACGATTGCGCTTCTCTGACATCGAAGGGTGCAGCAGTCGATCGTACAACAATTAACCTGCCTGATTATTCATGGCGACCAATCCCTTACTTCTATACTTAGCCAAACGTAACACGTTCTAATTAAACTCCGTAATCAAACTCCGTGAGATGAATAATGAATCAGCGATAGAAAATAGTCTTGGGAACTGTCTTGATCGCGTGATAAGTTAGCTGCTAGATAATTTATTTGCAAATTAAAGTGGTATTTTATTCCGCCGTCAACTTTGGCTCTCGTTTTTTTAAAAAGGTCGCAGTGTTCTACACGAGATAGCTCTTTTCGATCCCATTTGCATCGTACAAATTTCGAAGTAACCGTGAAATTTATCGTGATTGACGCCGCCCCTTAAGAGAATCGTTAAAAAATCTCCACGCTAAAATCCGAGGCGCCATAAATCACGAGCATGACGTTTCTATGCGCGCTATACCGCGAAAGTGTAACTAACGCTCTCCTTTTATTTACCAGGACGAAGGATGGCAGCTCGATCGTATAAATTACTACCAGGAAGGATGGTTAGCCACCGGCAACGCCCGCGGCTTGGTAGGAGTGACTTTTACCACGTCGCATTGTCGCACCAGAGCCGCGGAACTTCCACTCAGGGCGAATTACAACCTCCGAGGGCACCGTAGCGAAGCAAGTATCGCCTTTCCTTTAACTTCTTGTCATACGAACCGCTCGAGTCGTTTGAACGAAACCGACATTTAATTTCTTCCTCCGGGTCTTCCCTCACCGAGCGTCAATACCGCTTAGCGGCGCATTTCCTCAGCTTCCCTCAAAAGGAAGTCTATGAGGTCATTGCAACATTTTCGTTTGCTTGAAACGATAATTACATAAAAATATTTTAAAAAGTATTATTTTCTGCATCTTTCACATTCTACGGCTTGCCTCCCCAAACAGCAATTTACAGATTGGGTGATGACCAACACGCTCAACAATGTGAAATATTATCATAATTTCACGGTTCTCGAAATTGGATCTTTCAACGCGAGCGATATCCTATTCTACTTTGCAACATCACGGAAGGAAGCGCATGAGGGTTATCGGTTAGCAGCAGCCAGTCTGTATGCTTTATCTGCTCGATACACGAGCCGCGGTAACCGGTTGCAGAACGTGTGGGTTAAATCGACAAAGAAATTGGATGATTACGCGACGCAGATAAGAGCCCGACGGCGATATATTGAATCGTTAAAGAGATGCAAGCAATTCATATAAATAAAACGACAAACTCTCTTTCTCTCTCTCTCTCTCTCTCTCTCTCTCTCTCTTTCAATTGGATTATGAACGTCAATTTGCGATGTTGCCCAATGAACCATTATTGTCGTTTACATCTCACGTAATTCATCCCTGACTGATTTATTGCTAATGCGTCGCTGATTCAAATTTCCCCGCAGACTGTCGTCGTTTGACGGTAATTATAAAGTTTGTTAATATTTCAGGCGACGCGATTTAATAGTTTTGCAACATATCGCCGTATACATCGCCGCTCTATGTAACATTGGCTCCATCGGGCCGAAACTTCGTGTAATCTCTGTATCGGTAGTAAACGGGCGCGCGCCGGCAAACCGGGAGTCCTTTGTGGCCCTTAATCGATATTAAGCCATGGTGCGCTTTTAACAAACTGCCTGCAGGTGCCCGAAACCTACAGTCGCGCGATTTCACGAACACGCTGCACACGCTCGACCAACTCTCGGCGAGCTACTGCTGCTCCAGCTTCTCCAATATTAATATCACCGGCTTAAAATCTCGGGGGTTGCATCTCCCGTGAGTTTACATCCGCCTTCCTCGCGCTCGCGTTATTACGTCGCGCTTCGCGCTCGTCCTCTTCTAAGTTCGTCATTCTAACATTCCCCAGACTTTCGTCCCGTTTCTACATTTGCTTAACAAGGACCTGGTATACAATAGAACGCGAGTAATGGTGCCTGTCCACCGTAAATCCATAAATAATACATGACGCTCGAGTCCTTAGGTACGAAGATCATTATACGAGGATAGTAGCCCTTCGTAGCGAGATGAATTGAGACTTCCTAGTCTCGGCTATGTGCTTCCACCATTTCCCCCTCGAATGAAACTTGGAAAATTTTTCTCTGACAATTTTCTTCGCTGACATACGTATATTCTCAAATATACCGTACTATACATGCTCACACCGCCTGCCAGAGCATACCTTTTTCCCGTATCCCTTATGAATACAAGCTACTTCTATTCGAGGGAATTGCTTCAGCCTGGAACAGCGGAGCGAGGAATAAGAAGGGATCGGATAAGCGTCGTGGGCGTACTCCACGTGACGAGACAAATGAGACGTTGACGCGTTCCCGTGAGGAATTCGTCCCTCGCACGCTGTCCACCCGCTGAGATGCCTGCAGTCTGGAAATCTAGAGGAAACATTCCTTTCGGCTAAAGCACTTCGAACAGTGCTGCTACTCGAGGAAAACTCATAAGCGTAAAATGTGGAAAATGCGAATCAACAGACAAAGTCCGTTATCATTTTGCAATACAGATGCACGGTTTCCGTCAACTTCGATGTTAATTGTTCGTTAGATATTGTTTTATATCCGTGCGAGCTCGTGTACGATGGCACATATTTCAACCGAGCTGCAAGATACTCGAAGTTAATACGCGATGGTAATTTATCCGACGGTAATTAAATTGAGATCAGCGCCCCGGCATCGGCGCCTGCTCCGAACACGATAGCGGCACGCGTGTACACGTGTGTTATCGGCTCACGTGTTCATCAGTTAACTTTTCTGGACCTCACGGACCTTTTGCCCCGTTTAACGGGTCCTAGTCAATAAGTCAACGTAGGACTGGCACGCAGGCACAAGGCGATCGTAGAGTGCACACAAGGAAACGGTCTTGACAACGGGAACCAGGTCAGACGGTGGTATAAAGTTAGAACTAGTACATTTCGTTACGTCGTGTCAATTTACGCTGTACACGCGCTTAAATTATGCATTTGCGCCAGATAAGTCGATTGCGATGCTCGCGCAGCAGAAACTAGAGTGTGGAAACGTACGTGGGAGTTGAGGCCCGTTCACCACTGTCAGAAGTTAACAGAGCTCCGTCACAACTGATGACAATTTGATGAGATTCTGACAGCGGAACTTTCGACGATGATGATCCAGTTTGGTGATCGCGCTTGACTGCCGATCGAGCGACTCGTTTAAAAAAGAAATCTCATTTTGTATCTATCACCCGCTCGCGTATACGTGACTCGGCAGAGGAAAACTTCAATGAAAGCTCGGAATTTTGCGTCCACTTCGGTCCACATTTCAGAGCTTAAGGGTAGCCGCCGTGGTATCGATCTGGCACGCAGTGCTGTTTTAAGACCGCGGTTCTCAACCCTGTTTCCGCGACGGCTGCTCCTCCACCACCGGTCCCTTTATATGCAATGTCGATTTCTTTTTTCATCTTTCGCACGATAACGCGCGTTACATCTTCATCAGCATTGTTTAAAAATAAGAAACGGCACGCTTTGAATATACCACAAGTCGCTCCAAGCCGCTATTTATAAGATAAATATCGAGCACCCTTACGCGATAATATCGTCCTCGCGTTATAAATGATATCCCGAATGGCGAAAGGAAGCAATCAACTTAACGTAATTCAGGACACAATATTTCTCTAGATTGCAGCGGGCGACTTTCGCGATAAGGGTGTATTTTCAGTTATTTCTGTTCTAGGCCGTACCAGCCACGTTCGGACCTCGAATCGATAGCGCGATTATATCTGTATTCCTTGTACAGTAACTGTCACTTATACGAACGGACACAATTTCCGTGTTTTCCTGACGCGCAATTACAGGATCTGTTGATTTGCAAATCTTTTTTCTTCCTTCTTTCTCCCTCCTTGGATCCCTGGCGGACCGTGATTCAATTATCATCCATGATGACTCCGCTAAAATAACGGACAGAACTTTATGCATGTATGGAAGTAAGGAACATTTCATATATAACTTCCTTGTGAAAAATTCAGACCCAAGCGCCCGACATGCTTCGCCTGGCGGCTTATAACATAACTCTAACAAGACTTTCTTTGCATAAGTTGGGTTTTATTGTTATTACCCAGCTAAGAGATCCGTCTTGCATAACGTCTCGTTACTGGCAAAGGAAATGAAACTTTTATGTCGGTGGAGGAAATTTTTCCCTCTTGCGTTGACATCATTAGCTTCTCGGAGTCTGTCTCATGTATAAGTAACGCCGGAGAGACCTAAGTGAAAACGTAACAGCAGGGTCAGACTGCAAACCTGCTAATCCTTTGGGGATAAAGCATACGAAGTACGCGTGTCCGTCGAATAGAGCCGTTAAAACGAGTGTATCATGCTAGAAGATGGCTCAGTGGAATATTAAACGAGCGATATTATATTATACGCTATAAATTATTCATCCGGCAGACTCAATACACTTTGATCGCTTCCTGCTAAACCGGCAGAATTTGGTGGTGGAAAGGCACGTGAGGTTGGATCAATGGAGCAAAATACGAATCAATGTAACAAATTAAAATACCGTATCTGCAATTTCTGGAACGTGCGGGATCAATACGTTTATTGGCGGATTCCATTGCAGAACCTCAATGAAAAATTCACGCGGTATTTTGAGAGAAAAAAATAGTGCTTTAGAAGATAATATGAAATATTAAAGAAAGAAAATGCTAAACTCGAAGGAGTTCCTCATTCATTTATGATGTTTCACATTTGCATGTTCATTAAATTTGTTTCATGTAAATCAGCGTATTACCACCCGTACTATTTTCGTTTAGACTTAGAGATTAAGGATTTCGCGCACAAGCTCGGAGGGGAATTCTGTTCGCACTTGCCGTCATTCGGCGAAGGCGCGAGGAGTTTCTGTATCTATAAGTAACGCGGAACGGGAAAGCGAGCATCGAGAAGTGTAAATTTCGGTATGGTTCGTCATAAATCACGAGGTGAGAAATTGAGCCAAAAGAGCACGAAGGATTTCTCGCGGGATACGTGGCGCGTGGGGTTACCTTGACACTGAAAAAGAAGCAAGTGCGAAAAGGAGCATCATTGATTTACCAAACGAGCTTGCCGTACGAGGCACACTCCCGGCACTTGCTGCAGCCTTTACCGCAATGCATTAGCAGTCAAAGGATTACGTGACGATCGCCCCTGCCCTTTCGCAAGTCGCCTGGCGCGGCAAGCCGCAGTATATTTTCGAAGGAATTCAACATCTTTCTATTAATATACATTTCTGCAGTATAAATTGGAGGAGGATTATATTACATCGCGTAATACGCGATGCTGGAATAAAGAAGACAATCATGATTTCACGTCGTTATAATCCCAGGCTTTACAATTCCTGTCAGAATGAAGATAAGAAGATAAGATTGCACAAAAAAGGACATTACGAGAAACGCAATAAAGCATTTCCTTCGAATAATTTTAATTACGTCCTTTCGCTACGTATCCTCTTCACTTTTAGAGTTCTGTCGAAATAAGAAGCAAAGTACGTATACATAAAATTTTCCGTGGCGACGTTATGTCCCGTGGCGATGCTACAGGTCGTGGAACTCGCGACGAGCCGTAACGGAAAAAAAAGGAACGCGACGGCTTCTCATTCGGCGTTCTTTACGAGTTCGAAAATACAATTACGTTGGATTACCAGACGCGCCGTTGCGTCCTCGCCCTGCAATAAGCGCCACACCAGGCGCAGACAAAGGGGACGTGGGAGGTCAGCCGGGGAGTGCTATTCACGTTCGATGGTTAAGCGAAAAATGTATGGTGTGTTGGAAAATATGACTTCCCGCCGGTGTGTAATGTAACGAAAGTGCGGGGGTGTCGCGCCGCGCGTCGCATAAAAGCTGATAATTCCACCGTGCGCTCCATTACGGAATATAATTATGAGAGAGCGCTCAAAATAGATGCACTGCGTCAATTTGTGTACCACGTCCTGTTCACACGGCTGCGTGGCGAATCTGTTCTTTCTAATTTCGCCAACTTTCCGCTCGCCAAAAACTTGCGATAAAATCCAGACTGCGATAGACGCTCTTGCAAAGTGTAAAAGAGGGGCTTGTAGTGCGATCTTCGATTCTAACAGCTTTCTTCAGACGCACCCCACGATCTTACGTTACGCCGTGTGCGATTCTGGTATCACGAGAAAATCCGAAGCGCCCTTACGGGGTTCTTATCGATCAGCACGCTCGCGCTATCTCCGCTATTCCCTGACTTTCTCACACGATTATGTCCCTGCAATTTACAACGTACCCTCGGACAGATTTTATTGCGTCTATAGGGCGTTGCGCGGAAAATTTCGTTTATTCCTATCAAGCGGGAGCAGCTTATCGTAACGCAATTTCGTCCACTGGTGAAGTTTCACGTGATGGAGTCTCGCTTAAAATAACAAAAGAGGGCGGGAAACTCTCTTGAGGCGTTTGCTATTAAAATTCCTTCCTCGCGAATAATCATTTCGAAATGATATAAATAGAATCCTCTATTGGCATTTTTTATAATAATGGACTTGAGATGTCACGACGTTACATAAGTTTGTATACTTCGTTAAGTTCTGAGAAAAATGGCTTCTGGCGTTATTACGGCTAATGTAATCCCTACTGTCCTTCATATATTTCGAAAAGGCTTACGATTCCGAAAAAAGAAAAGTTTACGACAATCTGCAGGTTAATCAATCATAGAGCGATCCAGTTGTACAACGACACGTGGTGGAAAATTTTTACGTTCTGTAAGTTGTTCTGTAAAAGCATCGATAACTTTTCGAATCTTTCCTTCGCTTATACACGCGCGCGTGCGTTGTGTGTCAGTGTGTGTTTGGGGTTGATGCACACGTGTACATCTTGTCGCCACGCACGTCACGTACGGTATCCTCCTTCTCATTTTTCGCAGCTCACCCTCGGTGACTTTGTCCGCGCTTTCTACCCCTCAAACAATACCGGACGGTCGATCAAAGCTTTACGAACAGGGAAATTAATCTGTCGTGCATTTCAGAAGTCCGAGGGAAAAATAATGGTGGTTGAAGAGCATCTAAGATGAAGAGAAAGTGTGTTATAATTTATTCTAGAATTTCTGGAAAAAATAATGTTAAATCCATCGAAAGGCGAAATTAGATATATAATTGTAAAATGTGTGGCACGCGATAAACAGTGTATCTTACAAAATATTCACGATTTTACTGCGCAAATTCAAAAACAAAATTGCAATTGTTTATTATACGATTATAAATATTCACGAAGTTACTGCGCAAATTCAAAAACAAAATTGCAATTGTTTATCATACGATTGCGTATAGTTATAACTTGTGTCAGGCGCAAGAAATATTCGCGAAGATATAAATAGTTGTCAACGGGCAGAAGCGAGTTGTTATCTAACATTTTCAATCCATAAATTAATTTTCCGATAAACTTCTATTTGCCGTATCAGCACGATAAAAATATAGACGCTGTCGCTCGTAAACGCAGTGGAAAGCAATCGATCGGGGATGGAGCAATGACACCGCGTGGATGTCTCGCATGTATCCGCGATACATTTCACCCCATGCAAAACTTACTCCGGCCACTAGCAGCGTGAGATAAACCTTAAAAGCGAGAGGGTCGTGATTACCGCCCTTGACGGATTGGCTTAATCTCTTTAATCACACTCACGATTACCTTTCTTACAGGGTTGGTTTAATCTCTTCTAATACCCAGGGATACCTATCGAAGAAGTCACGTAGTTGAAACAACATCTCGTAATTAGAACACCTACTAATCGGAATTCTCTAACGAACAGCGCGAACTACAAAATTCTGTCCTGGAATATTAATATTCTTAATCATATTAATTATCTTACATTCATAAAAGAGATATACGAGAGGTATTTTGATTAAGAGTGAAAAATTTTCGTCGAGGCGACCGGCATCAATTAAGGCTTACGTTTACTCTTGATTAGAGCCCATGAAATTAATTACGGACTCAAGATGAAATGCCAGAGATCAATTTACGGCGGTGTATTAAAGCCGGCAGTTCAAAACACGACTACCTTTACGGAATAAATTGATGAAAATTTGAAGATTCCTGCCTGAAACAATGCGTCGACAGTGATTTGTTGAAATTTTATCGTAATCTGTGGTTTTTTCCATAATTAACAATTGTTTATACTAGCTCACAAGGTTCGTTTTTCTGATTGCAGGTGATACTTGTCAAATGGAATGAACCGTATCAAAAGTTGGCCTCGTGCGACAGTTCGGGTGTAATCTTCGTCTGGATCAAATACGACGGACGATGGAGTATAGAATTAATCAACGACAGAAACACACCTGTTACGCACTTCTCCTGGTCCCACGACGGCCGTATGGCTCTTATATGTTACAGGGTGAGCTGTAGTATTTGAGCTTGTTACTGTGATTTCCCCTTAGACACGAACTCCAATCGCTGGATTTCCAATATCACGATGCAACGAAAAAAATAGAATTTGTTTTCATTTTTCAAATTGAAACAAATATAAAAAACTACATGACTCTGAAACAGAATTTATTTTATCGATGTACGGCCATTCAGTTTAAAAGAGCATTCTATACAATGCGTCGAGATGTGCTTCAGACTTTAGAGCTTCATGTATTTATTTACGACCCTCGTCATAAACGTGGCTCACACATTTTCTGCAGAGGATCGTTTGCGGAGAGTACGATGTTTTATTGCAGGATGGCTTCGTATTGGTCGGCAGCGTCGCCGGTCAAAGGTACTGGTCGTCAATGCTCAACGACAAAGCGACGATAACTTGCGGCATTTGGACCCCGGACGATCAGCAGGTTTGAAAGAAAAGTTTTGATAAAACATTTTTCGTGGTTTTCCATTTATTCAAAATACTGTAATCGGCACGGGAGAAATAAATCGATGTCCACGATATATTCGTCAAACGTTTTAACTGATGATTAGACATTATGAAAAATAAACTTAAAGTTTGTTCAATAGAAATTTAATTATCACTGAACATTGCCATTTGGGAACTGATTATAATTTGACAAATAATAACATGAGTCAAGTTTGAGTCGTACATCGCGTATGAAACACGATACGCCAATGTACCTGCCTAATAGAAGCATTCTTGGCATTGTGGCGCAATGTTACGCTCAATCATCGTTGACAGCAACTTAATACGAGTTAAAAGCTTTCCCTTTGTCGCCGATGAAAATGTCTTCGATCGATAGGAAAGAAATGAAATGACATTATTCACCTCCGTCATTGTTCTACAACAAAAGGTCTATTTCGGGACAACTGCGGGCCAGTTAATCGTGATGGACGTTCACGGGGCTATGGTGTCGGAGGTACAATTAGCGGCCGGGGTTACATCGATGGCCTGGAGCGCCGAGAAGTTCACGATGGAGGAGGATGAAACGTGTGACCGATCTCAGAAAGGTATTAATCGCAGCTTTCAGGACCGACCCGAAGGGGTTGACTTGAGCTCAAGGAGGACCATCGTGATGCACGTTAATGCATTTATGATGTATGTGCAAGCACAGATGACCGGAATTACGTGCTGGCCGTTTGTCTCGCCGACGGCAACATCGTCATGCTACGATCGTTCGATGATGTATCACCGATTACGATACGCAGCAATCTGAAGCCGCCCTTGCACGCCGAATGGAGCAACTCCAGGAAACTGTTGGCCATCGCCGGTACGAAAGAGTCGTCTGACCAAGGTAGTTCGCAGGAGTATACGAATCTTCTAAAGTTTTACTCGGTCAACGGTACTCTCGTATACACGACGGAGATTCCGTACACGCAAGTATGTACATGTAGAAAGAACGCTTGTCTCCCTTTATCTCGCTTTATATGATCAAATGATTTATTTTACGATTTTCCTCACGGTTCATACTAGTGTCCAGTATCGGCACTGACATGGGGCCACAACGACAGGCGGCTTTTCGTGGCGACCGGAGCGCGGGTTCATGCCGCATGGGTTTCCAGGTGATTTCTCATTTTCATGTAATTGCGTTTATAGGCAGATAATGCAACCGACAATCCACGTTTATAATTTTTGCCGAGGAACGCAACAAAGTAGTTGAATTGTTCTTTGCAGAAGGGTCGGTTCGCTTCAACTGTTATCGAGATTGGCGGTGAGAGCGGCTCTCACAAGGGAATCTAGTGTTCAACATCTTCCATTACCGCCGCGATTGAGAGCCTCAGTGGCCGCCCTTTTTGCTAACACGATACGGTAAAAAAAAGAGAGTCTTCTACAAACTCTGTAACTCAAAGTGGCGGGAGGCCATTTAGATTCAAATACGCTTCCGTGCATTTTTCAGATGCTCGGTACCGGAACCGAGAGAGTTGCGACGCTTCGTGTCAAGGCCGCCGCCGGGAGGCAGCCGGTTGCATTGCACCATGCTCAGGCACGCCGTGGAGCCTGTACCATGTTACACGCTCTATCTGGAGTACTTAGGCGGTCTCGTGCCACTCCTGAAGGGCAGACGGACCAGCAAGATCCGGCCCGAGTTCGTAATATTCGATCCGCAGAATCAAGAGACTTTACAGGTGTTCGACGATATGTCGCAGTGCCCGTCGTACAGCGACGGCTCGGACACCGAGAAGGACACCGCGGATTTGTGCGGATCGCCCCGCTACAGGAAGAAGAACAGGAAAAGAAGGGAGGACAGGCCGAGCGACGAAACGACGGAACGGGAGGAAAAGTCGAGTGATCTCGCATACGTGGATACGTTGCCAGAGGTAACATAATCTACATAGACGTCTGCAGGAATATCTCTAGGAGGAGAGCAACGATACATATTGATTTTTTTATAATGTTTTTAAAAATGTTTTTTGTTTTTATAATAATAATAATTACCCTATTTTAAAAGATTGAAGTTTATCAATTGATGTTTTTCCTATTAGTTTGGTTGTATAATTGTCCTATTTTATTTAATCTATATTTTCGAGAAAAGCTAGCGGAGGGAACTGCCCTCCCTTGCCCCCTCTTCCGAGCGCCCATGATGATCTCTGTTTGTCTTTCTTTTTCCCTTGTATTTATAGAGGGACTCATATAAAATATTTTATTCTCGTATATGCGACAATCGTAGCATCGTATCTTTCAATGTAATGAATTGCATGCCGCGCGCAGACTTTGACGAGTTCTAGTATATCAAAGGGAACATTCTACGCTACTCTCGCGTGACGAACGGGCGCAGGTGTGTGCGTTGTCGTGGATATTTCTAACGGAGCGTATCTGTTCGTAGCACGCGAGGCTGGTCGAAGTAACGTCGAATATCTGGGGCACGAAATTCAAGTTTCACGGCTTGGCAGATTCGGTTCCCGCTAACCTAGGTCAGGTAACATATCGAACGTCGTTGCTACATCTACAACCCAGGCAAATGACGCTCGTGATGACGGAGCTCCGGGACGATTTGCCCTCTGGTAATTTACGACATTAATTCAGTCGCGTGACTTTAATTTTTCTCCCGTTTATAGAAGCTTAATAACGCACGATTATTTTCATTATAGGCCCAGATCCGACGTTCAACCCAAATCTGTTTTCTGAGGATGAGGAGGAGTCGTATCAGGAAGCAAGTTCGCGAGCCACCCCGGAGGCGCAACCGCCGCCGATCGCGCCAATGACTCCTCGTAACGCCCGATTGAACCATCCGAATCGACCCAAATCCCAAATCTCGAATCAGTTCTTGGCGACGGAGACCTTACCGACGTCACTGGGAAAAATCGAAAGCTACGAAAGCGAGTATGTTCCGTACGTGGATCTGCAGGATATGGGTAATCTGTACGAGAACATCAGAAACGCCCCTACGAACACCTACCGGACGCCGCCGAGGCACAATCCGCCGAGGTGCTGCGACGTGCCGGCTTTGCAGTCGCCGAAGAATGCGGTGGCACCCACGCAAACGTTAATAGCGACCTCGAACACGGGTGCCGACTACGCCAGCAGCATTCAGAGAATGAAGAACGCCCTCGCGGATCAGCAAGCGGGCATGGCGACGAAGAAGGAACTAGAAAACAACAAGCTGAACCAAATCTCGCAGGACGACAAACCGTGCCTGACGTCGGCTTGCGCCACGAACATCATCTCCGTATCCATGCAAAACGGCCAGGCCTTGAACGCGGAGGCGTCGAGCAGTCGATATATCTCTCAAGGCCCGGTTTCCAACGGTCTGGAGAACATCGATTGCGCCGCGGCGCAAACCGTATATCTGAATGGTCTAAATAATATGGGGTGCGCGAGCAACGTTTTGACTGCGCCGCACCCCGTCAGCGGCGTCCAAATCACAATGTCGCCGAGCGCTCACAGTTTTGTACATAGTAAGAATAATCAAAATATTATGGGGACGAGTACGGCGGGCGCCAATACGACGTCTTCAAATAGCTCTCAACTCGGGCAAGCAACTTCGAGTCTAGTTCTTAATAAGAACGGCATACACGGAGTTGTTTCGCCGGCGTGTTCCTATCAGTTCCCGGAAAATATCGATCAGTGCTTTGGGTCGTCGTGTTCGCAGTGTTTCTCAAAGCACAAAGACCCCAAGTGCCACGTGTGCTACGGAAAGACGAATCCCGGCTACGTGAGTGCCGGGACTGTCGCTAACATTAAGCTCGATGAGGATTTGATGCGATTTAGCGACGACGAGGTCCGCGATGATATAGAGGCGTCGGAGCAGTTGCGGGGAGTTCATAGAACCTCGACGGTCATCAGCATCGGTCCGATGTGCTCGAACGACTCGATAGTTCGTAGCTGCAGCGTTGGATATCTCGATCTAGTGGACGCTCAGTTAGTCCCGTGCGACGTAGCCTTGCGAATGCTGCGCAGAGACGCGCCGAACAAGAGGCTAGTGTTGGTGTCGCGGAAAACGAAACGGCGGAAAAAGGCCAAGCCTCAGCACGACGTGAGTCAGCCGAGCTCGAAGCCGCCCAGACTCCGCAACTGCGGCAAGTCCAAGAGTCTCGATTCTAGCGATATATTTCCGAGTAATGAACAGATATCCTTTCCGCCGCAATTGCCGGAACACGTGGAGGAGGTAACGGGGTTAATTAATTCCGAAGTTACCGAGGATGGCGCGGCGAGGTGTAACGAATCGATCGAATCGCCGAAGGATGAAACGCGCGAAATTGCCGACAAACGCGAGGAAATTAACGAAAGTAACGTCGTTCTCGAAGCTCATGCTAGAGAAAAGCCGCTCCGATTAGAGGCCGCTGCATCTCCCGTCAAGTAAGTAGTTTATTTGGAAAGATCGTTATACTAATAAGAGAAAAAAACTGCCTTTCGAGCACTTCCAGGTAAAAAGCTAATTACATTTTAGAGGATCGAGCCCAAGTGGATCCTTCGCTTCTTCGCTCGACGGTCTCGCCGCGAGACTTCGCGATTTCGACGATAATCATTCTTTGCCACCTCCTTCTCCTCGACCATCCTCAAGGTAGTATATTACATTTATTACTGACTGTGCCTGCAGATTGCAATTCATTTATCTCCGCAGATTGCCGAGGAGTTCACCTAGCAGCCCAGCACCATCTAAGAAAGGCAAAAGACCGGCGTCGGCCTCTCCGATCCGAAGAAGACTCTTGTCGAGTCCGTTGCTGAACAGAAGAATGAGAAAGAGCCGCGGCGAGAGCTCGGACGAGGAGGGTCTCCTCCAAGACGACTCATCGACAGCGAGTTATCGGGATCTAGAAACGTTCCAGAAAGCCCAGCTACGTCAGAAGGTTTGTATCGCAAACATTTCCAATTCCCGAGAAAAAGTACATTCAATAAACACACATATCGCACAAAAAGCGCGTGGAAATGATATCGGTAGATGTTGTTTACAGCTCAAGCAAAGAGGAATGGGAATTTCTGGTTCCAAGCCGGAAGCGATAAGGCGCGATGCACAATTGGTGATGCACAACAAAGCGCCCATGTGGAACGAATCCAGCCAAGTGTATCAACTTGATTTCGGCGGCAGGGTGACTCAAGAAAGCGCCAAGAACTTTCAGATCGAATTCAGGGGCAGACAGGTAAAATTAGATGAGTCTTCTTGCGTTCCTCCGCAAGTTAAATCGTATGTGTGAAATATCGTCAAATTTCAGGTGATGCAATTCGGGAGAATAGACGGCAACGCGTACACGTTGGATTTCCAATATCCGTTCAGCGCTTTGCAGGCGTTTGCCGTTGCCCTGGCGAATGTCACGCAACGGCTTAAGTAACTGTCACTTTCCAACACGTCTAAATTATACGGTGAAGAATGATAAGAAACCGCAAGATGCCCTGTATTTGTAAGCGTATGTTTAAGAGTCGAAGAATCGGAAAAGCTTGATCTTTAATGAACAGGAATGAAAGTTCACAAGATTTCTGATCATCAGAAATCGTGCAAGGCTTCGTACGCCAGTCGGTTGTCCGATGGGAATGTATCAGTGGACATTTTTCGACGGCTGATGACTCGCGTAATTTCTAATAATTGCCTGTCGATCCTATCGCGGAAAGGAACGACATGCGTAGCCGGGAATCGCTGGTGTTTGTCGAAATAGGCAAATCGATGTGCAATGATCTAACGAGATATACGCTAATTCGCGAGTGCAGTTGCGAGCGATTTGAATTTGAGTGGAACACAAAGATTTTGCGGCAGCTATGTAACGTTTCGTTGAACGCTTCTTCGTCGTACCGTCCAAAATATTTCGTTTCTCCCAACTTCGAGCGCTCATTTTGTATAGTTTATGCGACACGTTGGAGTCTAGCGACGCTGTTAAAGGTTCACCTCGTTCATTTTTGCGGTCCGCCGGGTGTGTATTCGAATTTTATATACATATATATTGACAGACTCGCACGTGCGGGCGACAGTTTCATGTTGTTCAATTAAATGTTTCTTAACGCGTATGATGAAAATAACGATAATAATGATAACGATAATGATAACGATAATAATATTAATAATAATAACGATAATAAGAGTAACGATAGTAACGTAACACTTGACGTCCGGCCTGTAATGTGGTCTTTGCCATTAATGATAACAGGACAGACTAATCCTAAGGAGAGGGATCGAAAGGTCAGAGCGAAAGTATGCACGTGTATGCGAGTGTATGCAGCGAGATAAACGTCGTCTGTGTAATACTTAATCCTAGTCGCATGATCACCGTGGTGCTCACTTCGTCGGTTCCATATTGCGAACGCGATCGATATCAGGCCTATTAGATACAAAGTGCTGCTACCAGCGAAAAATACGCCGCGTCAAGCTCGGTGACGAGAGGGACGCCCGAAACAGAAAGGACATAATATTCTGCAGACGATATGCAGCGCAGGTCGTATCACTTTTCCCCCGTCGCTATATATATATGCCAGCATACAGATCATCGAGAGTAATGCGAAACCGATCGCCGTATGAATTTCAGGATCACGTAATTTACGACGGAGACTAAAGGTTCTCTTACGCGGTCTGCTTTCGGTACAAATCCACAGGTAGATCGAGACTCTTTTTAGATGCCTTTATATTAGAGCTAATGATACGCGAATATCCGAATATCCAAGTATTCAAGTACTCAAGTACTTTCGAGTACTCTGCTTACTATCCAAAATGTGTGAATAATTCATGGGTATTCAGATACTCGGATAATACAGTCCGAGTATTTGGGTACTCGGATATTACCCAGGCATTTCTGAGCATTCAGATATCCTGGTATCGATCTCATTACCGAATTATCAGCCCTACTGAGTCGCACGTCTCGAATTCACGCTGCATTCGTACCTTCATGTTCGTGACGTTCCTCTCTCACAAGCGATATTTAACGACAGCCTTTTGTAGAACCATTCTCGCCAGGTATTCGCAACTAATCGTCGAAGTACAGAACGGTAGGTCGTACGATTAATCCGTTTTTTCTAGTCCCCCTTACTATTATCCTTAACTCTCGTTTGTAAGCCGCAGCAAGTAATCGTAACACGTCAAAGACTACTTTAACGTAAATGCCGCGAACGCGAATCGCGAACTCGTGCAGCAACGCACGTGACTTGCGTTCAATCGAGTCCGTTGATATGTAAATTATTAGAATGATGAGAAATCGTATGATTTCCGATATTAAATGAAGCGCCGTGTCGACCGGCACGAGTTCGCGAATTTTTCGTATAGAACGACAGAACAGATTTTGTATTCCAACCGCAGATTTCTCTTTCATTCGCGAGGATGCGATGTATTCGTCGAAAAAAGTTTATTTTCATCCGATTAGAGTTTTGAATACAAATGACGCAACAGACACGGAGATATTTTTTTTCTCAAATAAAAGGAAACAGAGGAGTTGTCGGTCCTAGTTATCCCCGATCGGGATGAGAAGCGATTTCGCAATCGGGGAATAGAATATCAATTTTGTAACTTTTTCCCTAGGATGGAAACTTGAAAAATGAAAATTATTACCTTTGGAGTTAATGGAGACATTTTTCACGTTTCCGCCTTAAGGAAAGAGTTACAGAATCGATGCCCAGAAGTTGGAACGCGCGCGTGACTGGGAGATAATTCCGAACCATTTTCGCGCTACACTACATTTAGATTAGCACCTCATCCCATCATTCGATATCTCATTTGCATTGCGCGAGAATGTTGCATCCCTAGCCGAGCAAAGCGGACTTGAGTCACGCGAGTAATAAACGGAACATAACGTCGTATCGAGGCCTCGCCTCGAATTTGCACGAGCAGCGTGCAATCGCAGGCAAGGGCGTCCGCAGGATTTTTTCCAGGGGGGGCATGATTCAAAATATTACTTCCAGAATTAGAATACTTATAATTTGAAATTTATACACCTTTTGAAATTATAATTCTATGAATTAGGGCAAAGATCGGCAAGGTTAGCACAACTTTGTCTTTCCTTTATTCAAAGGGAGAGCAATTTCTTAATTTTTTGCTGATTCCAGAGGGGGCAAATGCCCCCTCTTGTCCCCCCCCCTCCGGACGCCCATGATCGCAGGTGAAGTGTCGTAAAATATGAATTATCACGTGTGCACGTTTGTGGTTATTTGAAACGTGTGATCGAGTTCGCATAAGAATACGCGTGTCGCGTAAATTCGAAACTTATCGCATAAACAGGGTTGGGAAGTAACGCGTTACTTGTAACATCGTTACAATTATTTTTTTTAGTAACGAACTGGTAACGACGTTATATTATTAGTAACGGTGATGATATTGCAGTTACATTTTTTTGATAACGGTAACAAATATAATCGTTACTTTTATTATTAATTGCACGTATATATGTATAGAACAAATACAAGTGAGTTTTAAAAAAGGGAAACATTATGTTTGACCATATGGCGATCAATTATAATCACTCATAAGCTTTGTGTTGATCTGATTAATTAGCGACGTAAGCAATCGGATGTCACTTTAAAATAGGTCATCAAAATTTGGTGAAAAAGTAACGAAAATTGTAACGACTCATTACTTTTTGAATAACGATAACAAGTTATTTTTTCTAATGGATAACGGTAACGAGTTACTTTTTAAAAGTAACTTTCCCAATCCTACGCATAAATATATGAATCCAAACCGAACTAGCAAGGATGAGCGGTCGTGAAGAAATATTCACGACGAACATGAACAAGCGTAACGAGGACTTTTTTCATGGACAAGAGACGGAACATATCCGTCGATGTAAATTTCGGGCTTCTTCACCGCATCATCCAAGCAAATTCATTCCTTCGCACTCGTTCCCATTTCTTGCTTGGCCTGGATCCATTTTACGATAACGAGGACGTGTTTCTAGTCAAGTAATCGACGCTGTGATTATCCGCACGCATAAAGCGAGACGAGATTACGCGTGATTCCTTTTGTAAATCCTCGAGGGACTTCAGCGCACCGTAGAATCGCGCAACGCTTTCAACGCCGGTAAATATAGAGTGCCTACATTTACATTTGACGCGAAACCGCCTATTTGACGCGCAGTGATTAACATTCGAGTCCCAGCGCGACGCGAACTATGATACAACGGTCGGTATTTCCCGCTTCGATTAGAGAGTTTGTCGTTATTTTCCGCGCGTACTCCACGTTTAGGCCGCGCCGCGTTTCCCCAAGTTACAAATAAAGTGTGAAGGGAAAGAGAATCGGGATCTGCGCGAAATGAACCCAATTTCATTTGTCTCATCCACCCTCCGCAGGGCAAACACTTAACACGTGACTGAGCTCCAAACTGTTCGGCCTAGCTCCTCTATAGTTAATCCAGATATGTTGAACCCTCTCCTCCTTTTAAGTTGGATGCTTCATTTATTTCTCCTTTATCGATGTAGCGTTAAAATTGTGCTTAAAGGAAGAAAGAGGAAGAAAGCGCTGTCATGTAAATTTCACGACTGAGTATATCTTAAGGAGACGATTCCACACACTTGTGTCCGATTGGGACGGGTTCTCTCGTACGAATGCGATACATATTGTTAATTCAGTTCTTGCCTTAGTGCTAACGGTAATTCTGTATATGTGCAATGTAATTTTGTTACCGAGTACATTATACGATTATCGACTATTTGTAAATAAAGAAGAAAATTACCACGCGTAAACGCGAACGTGACTCACTTTCTACTGGCGATTAAGTTTCATTTAAGCGGTGTCTACAATGAGATTTTAAGTCGTAAGATTTAACATATCGACCAATCACAAGCTAAATTGCGGTCTTACTTTTAGAATGCTCAACTTTGATTGGTCGATATGTTAAGTCTTACGACTTAAAATCTCATTGTAGACACCGCTTTAATTGACAATTAAGTCAATGCCTTTGTCGTCCTTAACTCGACCTTTCGTCCCACGTGTCAAGGAACGAAAAATTGACAATTTCATCCTGTTAACAAAATACTGCATGTGTTACTTGACGAATTAATCCTGCAAAATTTCTAACTATAGTTCCCAATCAAATCTTTCTTTCCATGTATTAAACAACAAAAGAATTAACTAATCTATCTATGTTAATCAGATATTTCTTGATAATCCAGTAAACAAAATGTTGGCAGTTTGCCAGCAGATTTCAAGCGGAACATTGCGACAAATTGGCATGAACTGTATCCGCATTAAGCTCTCTTTTGTGGAGCCTGCCAACATAATCTGACTGCAGATTGTCAGCGGAAACCGAGTTGAATCTATCATTTCGTAACCATTTAAATGGAAGATTACGCTCGATTTCTACAGTCGATTTGCTGTCGTATTCTATTAGCAAATTCTATTGTATTTTTGCAGGCACTTTTGCGGACAAAATTTGCAGAGCAGACGCTTTGCAAAATATGTTTTCGACAGACTTGGCTATTTGGGAAGTTAATCACCGATGAAGTTAATCGGTGAAAATTATTCCAAGGTTTCTACTGCGTGTTATCTCTGATGACAGAGGCACTTTCGATCGCTTATTTACGAAGATAATGTGTAAGGCCTGATAAATCTCAAATATTTTGATATAATGCCGTGTCATCATACGCGGCTCTTTCGGAGGCTATTTATTTCAGCCATTTGACGTGCTGACATTGCGAGGTGTCAATTTTGCAATATCTCGAGGGATCCATCATCCATGACCTTTTCCTATCTTCCTCATAAACAACCTGTTTTTCGTTATAACTCTCCAGCCGCGTCTATTAAAAGGTGCTAAAAGGTGCTCCTCTGACTCTCCTCCCTCTCTCTCTCTCTCTCGTCGTAGTCGCATTGCTTGCCGAGAGGGCGTTAGCGCGTGACGGGTCTTTCGAGCGCAGGCCGCAGACACTCTCGTCGGTGAGATCAGCTTTAGCAGTGCCTCGTGCAACGTCTGCTCGGTGTTGACGTTTGAGAAATCTCTCGCCGGGAGTGCGCTGTCGCCGTGGACAGCGTTATCTCGGGACTGCTTGAAAAGCGCCGAGTCATTCCATTAATTGCTCAGCAATTACGAGTATCCGCGCCGCTAACAACCGGCCGAAATCCAGGTGAGCGTGAAATTATTTAACTAATTATCAGTCATGGATCCTTAGCCAAGTTCAAGGTTTTCACGTTCATAACAGCCTGATTTTGACATAACAGCCAACATGACGAAGCGTTTCAGTTCAACGTGTGTTCACAGCAGTATGATATTATGTCGCATTAACGTGTATTTAATTACATTATTTTCAGAAAATGCGTCTCTGTGTGGGCACTATACCGGGAGCCATAAATCATGTATTTCAAAACAAAGAGCCATGGCAAATAGCGGCTATGACGAGTACAGCCACCCTCGCTGCAGTGTGGTTATGGACTTTTATCTATCAGGATGAGAGTAAGCATTACAATGTTGAATGTGTCTTCATATATAAGTCGAGCGTAATTGTACTTTGTTATCATTAGTTCTTTTTATAGAAAATTATTCTTGTCATAAATATTGTTATCTTAATTATGTACATGTTGCATAGGTCTTTTAGAACGTGGGAAGAAAAAGCTGTTTAAACTAGCCCGTTATATCCCTTCTATACGTGATAAAATAAAAGAAGAGTTAGATAATGTTAATGAAAATTTTGAAAAGGATGTCTTGCGCAGACTCAAGGAAACTTCGTTCATTGTGGAGCTTCCCAAAAATGGACTTAAAACTGAAGAAATATTAAGTTTAGTAAATCAGTATGTTCATCTAGGTAAGACTAATTAACTTCGCTGATGCGTCTTGCTAGAGATTTCAGTATTTAACTTAACTTTTTTAGGTGACTATGACTGGGAAGGAGGTCGTGTATCTGGTGCAGTTTATAGAACTAACAGCGAACTTGCACAACTAATGGGAAATGTATATGCAATTGCATCCTATACCAATCCATTACACCCTGATATTTTTCCTGGAGTTTGCAAAATGGAGGCAGAAGTAGTTAGGATAGCCTGCAATCTTTTTAATGGAGATAAAGCATCTTGTGGAACTGCAAGTAGTTTATTATTTTTATAATTTATACAGAATAGTATAAATTAAATATAAATACAACGTAGTCTTTCTGAACATTGTAGATGACTACGGGTGGTACAGAATCAATTTTATTAGCATGTAAAGCATATAGGGATTACGCTCGTGAAGTCAAAGGCATCAAAAAGCCAGAGATAGTGATGCCGGTTACCGCTCATGCAGCGTTTGACAAAGCTGCACAATACTTGAACATAAAAATACGTTCCATACCTGTCAATCAACACAGTTTTATGGTTTCCATTGAAGCTATGAAAAAGTCAATTAATAATAATACAATAATGGTAAGACGCCACACAGTGCAACTGTGCAAGTTTATTCTGAACTTGCCCGAATTTAATATTTCTAATAGTTAGTAGGATCTACACCGAATTTCCCCTATGGAACGATGGATAATATCGAAGCGATATCTGAATTAGGCATAAAATACGGCATACCCGTTCATGTAGATGCCTGTTTGGGTGGTTTTCTAGCCTGTTTTATGTCTGATGCTGGTTATGCTTTACCACCCTTTGACTTCAGGCTTCCGGGTGTGACCAGCATATCTGCTGACACTCATAAGTATGGGTATGCTCCGAAAGGATCTTCCCTAATTCTTTATCGAAACAGAGAATTACGCCATCACCAGTATACAATAACAACAGATTGGCCTGGTGGCATATACGGTTCTCCAACAATAAATGGTTCTCGGGCCGGTGGCATTATAGCTGCTTGCTGGACCACATTAATGCATTACGGATATGACGAATATGTGAAATCCACTAGAAAGATCATTGAAACTACCAGATATATCGAACGAAAGTATGCATTCAAAGATACATTTATATCAGGATCGATTAAAAATATTATTGAGATATATACTGATTCTTTTAAAAATTGTAGGTTGAGGGGAATGGATGGAATATTTGTATTTGGTACACCAGCAACATCTGTTATTGCACTTGGTTCCAATGATTTTCACATCTATAGATTGTCGGAAGCTCTCAGCAGCAAGGGTTGGAACTTGAACACGCTGCAATTTCCTTCCGGTATACACATTTGTCTAACACATGTGCATACCGAGCCAGGGATTGCCGATCAGTTTTTAGAGGATGTGAAAACGGAACTCGAAATAATTATGGAAACCCGAAGTACTCCAGTGGAAGGAAAGGTAAGAACAACAAAATTAAAATTTGTAATTCTAAACAGATTTACGTATTAAAATACTAATTTACGTTATATAATAATTTTCAGCTTGCAATGTATGGAACAAGCCAAAGTATTTCGGACCGAAGTGTAGTCGGTGATTTTACAAAATGCTTTTTGGATTCCATGTACTACACTGGAAGGAAATGAAACACATAAATAATCCCATATTTTCCAAAAAAAACATTAACAATTTTGATATATTATTACAATGAAAATATAAAATGCATACATTTTCTATGCGACTGAACATGTAAAGCTCAAAGGTATATTTCTCATAATTAATTTTTTTAGTTGGGAGTACTTGTGTGTAAGAATGTGTTAAATAGATATTTAAATTAATATTCATTATAGACAAATGTTTGTTATTTCTTAAAATATAAAGAATGCGATTTTTTGTATATTGTAGAATATATTGAAAATTAATAATTCGAATAGAAATATTAATATTTTTGCTAAAAAGAAAATATAATTTTGTTTTTGTATATAAATTGAAGACTGATTATATATTTCTTAATGTATATAGGAAAAAAAATATATATATACAGGGTGTTTCAGGACCTATAGGACAAACTTTAGGAGATGATACGTCTCACCAAGGGAATCAATTTTTGTTAAGGGACTCGTATCCTTCGATGCATCCTTAAAGATCTATGTGTCCTTGATCAGACCGCTTATGAGGTAGACAACCGGTTGCATGGAAGCATTCCACGTGGCGTTTGACAATAGTAATCCATGTAAAACAAAGCAAAAACAAAATCAAAGGACGTGTAGATTAGTATTGTCAGATGTTACACGGAATGCTGCCGCGCGACCGGTTGCCTACCTCATAGGCGGTCTGATCAAGGACACGTAGCTCTTTAACACTAAAACTACCACCGCCGCCGCCGGTCAGATGACCGTTTTTAAACTTTTGATTAAAAATTCTGCATTCAATATTATCGCTTTTCCCAATTGACTTCAAGACTTTTCCTTAATATACATATGATAAATTTTTCAATATCTGTCTCTCGTCTTCTTTCGTTTCTTCTGATAAACATATTGCCTGCATTCAAATGGAAAAAATAAAACTTTTATTTAAAAACTGGTCATTCGATCAGTTCGATAGAAATAGGTATATATAAGTTATCGGTAGCTTTAGTGTTAAGGACACGTCGGAGGACACGAGTTCCTTAACAAAAATTGATTCTCTTGGTTAGACCTATCAACCCCTGAAGTTTGTCCCATGGGTCCTGAAACACCCTGTATAATTTTGCGCTTAACAATTATTTACAAGATTTCACAGGAAAAGAATAGACTGATAAGAAGAATTTTCGTAACTATAACATCATAAAATTATGCATTTTATATATGTATACATATTTTAAAACAAAAATGTATATGAAGAGAGATAATAAATTTCAATTTATTATTTTATTAATACTGTGTATTAATGATATTGATATATTTAAATTATAAAGAGAGGATAACGTGAGTATTCTTGGTTTATCTTGAAATAAATAACGTATATTTTTCCAAATTATCGCTACTATTCTCTTTTCTGTGTACACGGTTCATATTCTCATCGCATACTTAACGCTGAATATATATTTCATTCCGATAAAATTTCTTTTGCAATTCTTAAGACTCACTTCCGCCAAATCCCTCAAATGAATACATTAAAGTAGCTCTTTCACGATTCTCTCGATCTACTTTCCTATTCAGACTACCTTTTCTCCCGATCTACCTTTTTAGATTGCATTAAGAAAATTGCGACGGTTTAATGACCACATGTACGTTAAAGAAATAGAAAGAAAAAAAGAGATAAAAAGGAAATAAGGCACTATTAAATTGTTTTCATTCTAAATGAATTCTTTAAGAATTTGTTAAGCTTATAGTGCGTATATATGGGCGAGCTCAGAATTTCGTCTCAAATCTTCGATACCTAAGATAATCTAAGATAATTCAGATCTTCGTTTTTCTTCTTAACATATTCTTTTAATTAACTTTTGTTCAACGAAAAACTAATAATTATTTTGAGAGAAGAATTCTGGAGAGCGCTAACAGAAATAAACGGCGTGATGATTGCTATGAAACGTGCTATGAAAATTTGATGGAAAGACATGATTTTTATTTAATATATCGAAAAGATTTAGTTCCAATGTCGTTTTTAAATTAATAAATCGGTATATATTTGATCGTGACTAGCAAAACTCGAATAAGCGGAACACTGCGCCGGTTTCCTCTATTGGGAACATACTTGGGCGACATCAATATGCTTTGGTATGAGAAATATTTTATCGTATGCGTGAAAGTAGTTATGAGGCCAAATGCCGACGTGTGATCTCGCCGGATATCGCTATCATTTTATATCGAGTTCTCTCTCTCTTTCTCTCTCGTTATTGCTTTTTTCAGGTAAAATAAAATTTGATCATTTTCAGCATTGGCAAGCACAACATTGAATGTACGACACACGTAGAAATTATTCTCGCGTTAATTCGAAAACGAACTACAGAATACACTTGCGATAATAAATGTAGAACGTGCTCGAATTAAAATATTTTCGAAAGAAGCTACGCGATTGTATGCAGGCTAATAACAAAGACTTTACGTAACAAGAGCTGTGTGTTATTTATTATTAGCCCCCTTTTTTATTTGCCAACGCTATAATATTAAAATGACAAATTGCAAATCGAGTTATTCCTTCATATATATATATATATATATATATATATATATATATATATGTGTGAGTATGTATGTATCTTTTTCTTTAGACTTATTTTTCACGGTTTATATTACATGAGTGACAAATACACAATCCTCTCGAGCTCTATTTTATCCCAAAATAACGGCTGTCCCTTAGCAAAGTCGGACACGGCTAACATCGGCTCTCTGACGTCCGAACAATCTGGAATAATACGGATATCTGTGTGTAACCCTGTCCGGGATAGAAACAAGAGAAGAAAAACCGTATTGCGGAAAGCTCGTACGTCACACCATGCGGACGGTGATAAAGTATTTTTCGCCGGTGCGTCGGATCCAAAGAATTGGAAACGGACGACGATTCACGGACGCCTCGAATAATGGAGCGTATAACTGATTCAATTAAAATGAGTGCGATGCGAGAGGGAACCTTGCGAAAAACTTTTCGGCCTGCTTTTCACGTATTTTTGGACGAAGTTTTACCGAAGCATTGTTATTCCGACCTACTCTTTCAGCTCTGTAATTTTACACGGAGCAACCCTTACAAAAATATTTCACTGCTTTTACACCTCATATAGATCGTTTTTAACCCGCTTTTAGCCCATTTTTAGCCCGTTTTATCATTTCTATGTCCGTTTCTTGCATTCAAGCACGCGCAGTCTACTGCGAAAGAACATGATGAGTATATGCGAGTATGCGTATGAGTATTTTTGAGTAGATTGTCCGTTTTTAATACTCATTTTTCAATCGATGAGTGACAACACGTTAATACATTCCTTTTTTACTCACAAAGGATGAGGACAAAGTAGGTTGTCCGTTTTCAATACTCATTTTTCAGTTGACAATACGTTAGTACGTTTCTTTTTTACTCACAAGAAAATATCCGCGGATTTCGCCCGACCTAAATGTACATTTATACACCTCAAATTTACACACAGCACGTATTTACCACTCAAAAATACTCATAAGAATACGTTATTACTACTCGGATATACTCGTACGCAATCCGCTTTAACCATCACCTAACCATCACTCGGTTTTACGGAAAATGGTCCCTTTGCGTCCCAAAAACGGGTCGTACTCATTGAACCAAATGCACGTTTTTACTACTCAAACAGACCGTTCTCGCGGGCCAAAAACGGTGAAAAATTTTTATAAGGGAAGGTATTGCAAATTGGATAAAAGCATACAGGAAGCTTTTTACTTCTTCAGAAATACTCGCGAACGGAATACGATCGATGTTTTATGCCGGCACTAGACTATGCGCGTTTTACGCAAATATTCGTGAATAGAATCATGTCATCCTTGTTGTTTATCAAATGATAAACAAGGATGAACGATGCTCGAATCAAGAATATTCGCGTAAAACGCGCATAGTCTGGCGCCGGCCTTAGAATTGCTGGAGAGATCATATAAAGCATTGTTCGGTTCGGAACTGGATAGCAATCGTCACGCCGTTTATTTATTTCTGCTACCGCTTCAGAGTTCTTCTCATAATTATTAGTTGAAGTAAATTGAAATTTAGCCGGTTTCTTCTCTCTGTGAAGGGATGTAATTAGAATAACGCAAGCGACGATGAAAGGTTGAGCTACGCGGAACCGACAAGGCGGACGATAAGGGTAATCATATCAATTACGCAAGATTAAATCGTACTTACGGAGAACTTTGGCACAGTTTTCAGTTGGATTCACATAAATTACGAGACACAAGTAGTAAACAGAATTCAGTCAATTTGGAAATGAATCGCGCGTGTTTGTGCACGTTTACTACTGTTTCTATTAGAGCAGCGATACACACAAATTTACTCGAACTCGTAATGCTTTGGGATTCAGCCAATGATTCTTGAACGGATAAAAACTCAACAACTTTCAACGAGACAGCTTCGTTTTAAACACAGCAACCTATTAATTTTACAAAATGACTCGCTTATACCAAACGACAGCAAGTTGTTACATGTGTCATTACGTTAATAGCAGGATTTACGGCCGTTTATGCATCTCCAACCGTCCTCATTTTTCTATTTTCTTTTTGACGCGTGTGCCAGTGATCGTGTCATTTCAATATTGCGTCTGCACTGTAATTGGTTGAACGTTCATTCGGTCAAAGTGACAATTGAAAGCGCTGTGTGCATTAGTAATTGAAAATATTCCAATCGTCGAGCTCGCAATACGTCGAGCGGTATAATCCCGACCGTACTTTTTTTCGTCAATTCGATTATCCGTGTAATTAGACAGTTACGGTCAAAACGGCGAGAAAAAGTCCACAGATACGCAACACCATGAGACCCATCTTGTCATACATGTGACCTGTCATTTAAGTTACACGTTTTGAAACCAAAAAAAGGGAGACCACAGATACATATTTACAGCGTTGCGTATGACATGAAGAAGCGAGATGCGTGAAATAGTATCAGGAAAGAGAAGAGAGAATGACGAGAAACAAATATGAATTTTGTTTTATTTTCGCATTCTTTTTTGTCACTTTTCATCTGTACTTTAAATAATATACATTAAATATGATATATTTTCCTCTCACTTTCTCTCTCTCTATCTCTCTCATTTTTTTTTCAATTTATATTAATATTCTAGAATATTTTTATTGACCTAAATAGTGCAGGCGCCTGCAGAGAACATTCTACGTTTTCATCGAGGTAAATTTGCTTTTTTATTATTATTCGTTATTAGGAAAACTTATTCCACCACTTGTGAATATTCAGTGGGTTAAAATGTCGTTTGTGGAATATGATAGAATCGACGATGGTTGGTAGACATAGCCTTTTTAAATTTCCAAAAATTGTTGCACCTATATGCTTGTGAGAATGCAGATATGAGACATTAACTCTCTCATTACATCTTCAGCAGATGCAAAAATATATTCGAAGCTTTAGTTAATGTTAAATGTCCGGTGACTAAAATTGCGTTTATAGCAACGCGATGAGAAGCCACATTGTCAGCTTTATTGTTTCTATTAGATAATGGATCAATAAAAACGTACGTTCTGCTACGTGGTACGGCGGCAATGCAATATTCGACGGAAATGAAGTCAAGGTATAGATAATTCTATTACAATTTATTTTTCATCGAAATTCATATGTGCGATATATTAAGCGTATGCAGAATGTACTGCAAGAATTCCTCGAAAGTATTCCTCGTGACGAATATATTTTTTAAAATAAATACGCATCTTGTCTAATCCAGTTCTAAAAATAGGTCGTAACGTATACAAAATTCCAGTCCCACCTATATTCCATCCGAGTGCGTTCCACCGGAATTGCTGAGTTAAAAGTCACGCTATTTCGTAAAATAATGAATCGTTATGAAACACAATGTGTTGCGCGTAATTACCGTCCGGTTCACATACAACGGCGTTTTTATTCCGTCGAAATCCACCGTCAAATTTTATTGCAACTGAATTTTAGTCGCATACGGAGAACAGCAATCATTCTTATGCAACGACTATATACTGTATAACATGTGAAAGTTTGTTAATTTCAAATCCATTTCGGAGTTAACGGTCCCTCCGTATGTAATATTAAAATGTACAAATGTTCCAAGGAACGGAAAAAGCTTTGTGTTTTTCTCATTAATCAGAAACGCACGTCCTTCCCTCATACTGTAGTATTGAGTTATAGCCGGCATTTTTTTCCGATCACGTAAGCGTTTAAGATAATATTTCGCGCGTCGCTTCTTGTACCGGCGGGTCAATTTTTTGGAAAACGACTTACCAACAACGTTGGTAATACGCCGCTTTTCTGAATGCCAATTTGTCAGCACTTCGAAGCGTTGATGCATAATTTAAAAAATAAAGATATACGAGCGCTGACTTTAATAAATCTTGTACAACTTCGATTATACAGAAAAGTTTCGCAAACGTTTCGAATAGCGAAGGACTCGAATGACAAGCTGGAAGCTATTATTTCGCTGCATTGTAATAGGGACACTAAGAAATATCTCATTCATTTCAAAGTATAATAGGAAACGGTTTTCATTGCTCATAGACAGATACAAAATAACTCTTCGATAGATAAAAATTATTGACCCAGAGATTGATATATCCCACAGGAGCGGGAAGCGAATAAAACGCACACGTTCAATCGGCAAACTCGAGATTGAATTCCGACGTAAAATTGAGTGGCAGGCAGCAGGAGAAAAGTCACATATCGTATGATTTTAATGCATATAAATGGGATTGTCGTAAGCAATCAAACAACCCGTTATAAAATCAACATTGTATAACGAATGGCCGTTGTAGTCTAAAGGTTAACACTTTCATTGCTGAATCAGTAATTTGCTGTCTCTGATTTAGTACGTCAAAAAAAATCAAGGATGTCAATAACCGCTTAAGGCTACGGTTACAGTGGTGGATACGTGTTCTGACGAACTTTTGTTCTGACGAATACGTCAGAACAAACAAACAAAAGCATTGCTATATGAGAGCGGTTACACTGCATGCATACAGTTCTTCTGATGTCGCAGGAATTCGTCAGAACAAGTTTGTCGTTTAAACAAGTTTGTTTCTTCGTCCGAATTCGTGTGATTTGTTGGAATAGATGTCGAAAAACTAATCAATTTAATGTTTGAAAATAGGAGTCTGTAGGATATGAGAGAAAAACGTATTATAACTAAGACATATCTCGTAAGAAGTAGGAGAAAGTTAGTCAAGATTAATTCGGTACATTCAACAGATTTTGAAATAACGTACGGTATTTTCCTATTTCTTTCTCTTGAAGCAAACACTTTATTCACATATTCAGTTCTTCCACTTACAAGTAAAATTTTCAATAATGGGCTTTCTAAAAAGTACGAATCATCGATGTCATCCATTTTGCGTAGTTGCAATATTGAGCTCTTAAAATTCCGAATTCTGAGGTTACAAGACTGCATTTCGCCAGAATACGCATTTACTATAACCACCTATTTCTGACGAACAGTTTGGATTAATTCGTCAGAACAAAAGGTCGTCAGAACACGCATCTACTGTAACCGTAGCCTTATTTGTATGAGCGTTCTAACTTAGAAAATACAGCAAATATTGCAAATATTGTATTGAGCTTCATTATTATTATTAGATTTATTGAAGTAATTCCAAACCCGACTTTTTCTTTTTGACATTTTTATTTATTATATGACAATTTTAAAAAGGTTCGTGAAGCTCGTGAAAAACTGCTCTTTTGTTTCCAATACATACTGCGTCAATACTCAATCTTTAGTCCGAACTGTCCAAACTTCAGACATAATGAATTGACATTACAGATCAATCACTGCTTAAGTTCGAATTGTCCGAATTGTCCGAAATAGCCCTAGTTCTAAATATATTTATCAAAAAGATGAAGTACTCATTTATATTCTCTCAGCTAACTTCTGAAGCCAAATCGAAATATAAATGATATTAAGATATATAAAACGTTAAATTAAGATTAAACAAATAAATGTACTTGCACGGTCGGAATATTAATAGGTAGTAAAAACGATAAGTAAATATAATTTTTCTGTAAAATTCGCAATTTTTGATATTAAATCTGCAGTTTGATGAGTTAACACAGCGTCCCGGACTGTCTCTATCAATGATAGCAGATACATGTTACAATCGATATCGTCCAGAGTGCGAAATTGGAAATATCTTCTCCAAAAAATTCATGACACACAGTTGTCGATAGGTCCGAAATCCCGGAAATGGATATGCTACGGATGTATGTCACGCATCACGCAATGTTAAAGGCAATGTTTCGATTGAGAGAGCGGAAAGGGAAGAATCGTTGTAAGCTCTACACTGAAAGAAAGGCTTGGTTATAAAAATCCAGGCTTGGTTAATGTTACCAAGCACCTTGGTGAAATAGTTTCAACCAAACGTATAATAAGTATTACATAATTTAGTTGGCTCAACTAAACAAAATTTGCTCTTTTATAATTATTACAAATGTTTATAATTATTACAAATGTTTATAATTATTACAAATGTTTATAATTATTACAAATGTTTTGTTATTATTATTATAAATGGTAATAACAATCAAATACTTCAAAAGAAAGTATACTAAATGCATCTCACAAGTTTACCAAAAAATTTTTTTTCAGTGTACAATTTTACGCACTCACTTGCTCCAATGCGATGTCGCAAGACGTTTTGGTCTAGGGATGCGAGATTAGCTCCGGATCTCCCTCTTTCTCTCTCTCTCTCTCTCTCTCTCTCTCTCTCTCTCTCTCTCCCGCTTTCTCTCGGAGAAGATGCGCTTCCTGCGAACGAGATTGCGTATTCTCGGTTCCACTTCCGGCCCCGACCGGGACCGGGCTTTCGGTGGTGAAAAGCCCATCGGCGGCGCGGAAACCATCGGCGATGGACCCCGAGTTTGGGCGACGGGCCGCGATAGGTCGGCGTCTGGAGTACGCGCTCTGGGCTGCCGGCGTCGCGAGGCGAGTACCGCGAGACGGCCGGCCAGTATCGTGGAGGCGCGCGGCCCGTTGCGACCGTCCAACCCTTATAATTCCGTACGCGCACCGCACCTGCATGTACATCTACACGCCGTAACGCGTAAACTCGTGCGAGGGATACTTTCGAGGATCGACGTTCTCCAATCCACCCTCCCCATCCCGGTTTAATTCCCGGTGAGTTTTCAATTGTTTTCAAGTGCGCGCACTTGCGGCGAAGCGAGGACGCGCTTTCGATTTGAGAGAAAGAGAGAGAGAGAGAGAGGGGTGGGAGGAGAGGAGAGATGAGGGAAAGAGGAGGAAGTGCAAAGTGGAGAACGGTAACCAAGATCAGCCGCAGCGCGCTAGAAAACCTCACCCTCGCCGTCTTAAGTTAACGTCCATTAGTGACGACGGGAGTACTTAGTTTTAGAAGTCGGGGATGCCTTTATCGTTTCGCGGAGAGTACCCATCGAGTACCCTCGCGTACCGTCGACACGAAGGGCTGCATTTAATGGTGCAGTAAGAACGCGGCGCGGGAGAAAACGACGGCCTTTAATAGTGATAAGTTTCACGTTGGTACACCCCGGCGCGGCCGGCGGTGTCCTCCCTGACGGTGAAAATATAAGAACGCTCGCCCGCAATAAATGTCTCTCTGATATACTTCGCGCGCAAACTTTTTACTACGCGGCTCTCGACGGGGCACATTCGAGAGTCGCGCGAAAAATAACTGTCGTTCAGAGTAATAAAAAATCTCGTTTGTCTTCATTATTTTTTCGGCAACCGCTTCGAGAGCCAATAGTCGCCAAAATTGCGATAATTTACTCCCCGTCGGAAATCTGTGGAAAGTTTGATCGTCTCATTAAGTCAAGTTAAGAAGTTTGGGAGGGCAGAAACGACCGCTCGCGAGTCAGATAATTTTTTAACTCGGTTATCATGTGCAGAAACAAAAGTTTCAGAATCAGCTAATTTTATTTTAAATGGAAATGCGGAGGAAAAATGCGGAGGAAAAATGGATACGCAAAATTTAATTACAGTCAAGTTCGAAACGATCCGATTTCGGTAACTCTGTCTCAAGTAATTATATACTTGCATACACTGAGAAAGAAAGTTTGTTGAAAAACGCAAAATGTGTTTCATCCAAATAAAATATTTAGTCCGATACGTTCAACTAAACATTAGTTGGTTTAACTGAACATTAGTTCAATTAACTAATTCTTGATGGTTGCGACATGAATGAATTATACCTTTTTAATGCAACTTAATAATTGTTGAATCAACCATTGGATCAATAACTATAGCAATTTAGTGCGTACAATCAATTTTTTTTCTCAGTGTACGACGTCTTGTGCTTTATATAATTTTACAAGCAAGATGTTTGCGCAATTAACAAACACGCCGCGCGTTTTAAGCGAGGACTGTTAATGCCACATTAGCATGTCGCAAACTTTTTTAATGCATCATCGCGCGCGGCCACCAACGCCGGAACTTGGTGAATTTTAATTCGGGCTAATGGCATATTGCCATTAGGAAAACGCACCGTCGGAATTTTAATTTCTCGACAGTAATTTCGACAGTGACGGTCAAGCTTGACGGCTTTTTTAATATACTTCTTAACTTATCAAACACTCAACAGTTCGCCCTGTGGATCGCACGCGTTTACATCTGTCTCTTATACACATCTAGATGTGTATTTTCTCTCAGTGCATACACTGAGAAAGAAAGTTTGTTGAAAAGCGCAAAATGTGTTTCATCCAACTAAAATATTTAGTTCGATACGTTCAACTAAACATTAGTTGGTTTAACTGAACATTAGTTCAATTAACTAATTCTTGATGGTTGCGACATGAATGAATTATACCTTTTTAATGCAACTTAATAATTGTTGAATCAACCATTGGATCAATAACTATAGCAATTTAGTGCGTACAATCAATTTTTTTTCTCAGTGTACGACGTCTTGTGCTTTATATAATTTTACAAGCAAGATGTTTGCGCAATTAACAAACACGCCGCGCGTTTTAGGCGAGGACTGTTAATGCCACATTAGCTAGCATGTCGCAAACTTTTTTAATGCATCATCGCGCGCGGCCACCAACGCCGGAACTTGGTGAATTTTAATTCGGGCTAATGGCAAATTGCCATTAGGAAAACGCACCGTCGGAATTTTAATTTCTCGACAGTAATTTCGACAGTGACGGTCAAGCTTGACGGCTTTTTTAATATACTTCTTAACTTATCAAACACTCAACAGTTCGCCCTGTGGATCGCACGCGTTTACATTATCTGCACGCGCAGTCATGCAACATTCTGTCGCTCTATCGCATACGACCTTTGATTAGCGCGAATAAATACAATAAGCCTTCACATCCGCGCGCGTGCACGCGATACCGGGGCTGCTGAAAATCATGCAATCGTGAAAATCGCGATGCGCGTCGACACTATTTAATGAAAATTGACGGAGCGCGACGGGGAGGAGGGGGGGGGGGGCGCAAATTTTGAGAGCGCGCAATGCAATCGCGCGCGAGCCGGTAATTATGCAATTTACGATCGGCACTCAAGCGCATGCGTTACAAGTATTTAATAATGCATTCCGTTCGGGACGGATGGGATTTAATAGTCACCGAACCTATTACGCCTCTATAAATCGCTAACTCGCAATTGTCCGCGCGATATTAATTAAAAAACGCGCGATATGTGCGGCGTTCGAAATTGAAATCGACTTGCTTTCATTGTCGTAATATCACTGTAATGACAGCTATCGATTCCAGATGAAAATTTAAAAAAAAAAAAAAAACAGAGACTCCGTACGTGCGGCAGATTACATCGATCGTGGATAGGCTTTATTCGCAGTAACGTGATGTTCAATGGCGTCAATAGCGAGTTGAATAAATAGGAGTGCGCCACGGCATTCAACATCTCGTAACAAGCTTTTAAAATCGTGCAAATGGGCTCTGAAAGTATACGATTTCGGTGTCCGCGAATGGGCGTTATCGTTGCACGAAGGCCCTCGCTTCCTGAAATTAGTACCTCCCAGATTAGATATCCATCGCGCTATTCGATTACATCCCCCTGCAAATTGCATTGATATTCAGCCGCGAAAACTTTATCGCAGCGGATGCGTTCTCGGAACGAAGCATCAGTATGCGCAACTTTTGCTACATGAATAAATGTGGCGCAAAATGAAATATCCCGGCGCGATATCATATTTAATTACGCGGTACGGAACGAAATTATCTCCAAAGTTAATAATATTAACGATTCGCGCCACGCAAATAAACGTAAAAAAAATCTAGTGTATTTTTCATATCTAGCGATTATTTTCAAAAGTGCCAGCTGTTTTAGTAACACTATTATCTATATATATATATACAGTACCGCCTTTCTTAAGTTTCGCTCAGCGCTCCGCCTCTCTAAATGGAATATAATGTGCATCGGTCTTTTTACATCGGAAAATCTCGTCGCTATAATGACACGACTTTATGTCATCGAGGCGTTTCGTCGCCGCGTTGAAGACAGCGTAACACAATCATGTCTGAAGAGTACAAAATCTTGTTGCAAGGACTATAAAATATAGAAAAGAGGTGACTGTTCCGAGAAAAAGAGAAGAATTACATTCTGTAAAACGCGACATTCATATTAAGTAGAGCTCTGCTTTCTTCGCGTGCCGCGATTTTCTGAATTTTTCATGAATAACATCCGATCTGCGGCAACTCTAATGTTAATACAACTGATTTGTATCCGTTAGAGAGAGAAGAAGAAGAGAGAGAGAGAGAGAGAGATAGCATAAATTCCCATAAATTCTAGAAGACTTTTATAAATATGTGTTCAAGCTCCGCTATAAATATGGATAGCCGCGAGTTTTTCGCACAGCTCTTACATCGTTCTTTTATAACGCTCTTACAAGATACGTAAACAACGGGAATAGATACTCTCAGATGCTCAAATCCTTCAGCTTGCTAAATTTCATCAAATAATCTTGATGAAGCATTGAAATCGATTCATCTCTGATTGAAATGTCAGTCGGAATATGGAAGGTACAGGTTGGGTAAATTAGTCCCTTTGGGAATCTTAATATATTCAGGGAGCTTAGAAAATACTAAATTGGATATTACGAAATTAGTGTTTCATGCGTACACCACATTGCTACATGCTATACTAGGTACTACGTCCTACTATTGGAAATTTGTACCCAGATAACCAAGTCTGTCGAGAACAGATTTTGCAAAGTGCCTGTTACAAGTTTTGTCGGCAGAAAGACTTAAATAGATTTGATACAGGACCTGACTTATACAATGCTGCTGGTAAAATGCTGGCAGAAACATAGCAAAGTTTGACCAGCAAAATATGATAGTAGATAGATGGCTGAAATCAAGCAAATCTTGACATACTTGTTATACACTTAGACTCAAACTGGCGACAGAAATACAGCAGAATCTGCGTTCGACAGATTCTGTTCGATTTTTGCTGTTTGACTTTGTTAGCAAGAGAACACGAACTGCCGGTAGAACACGAGCTTAATGCAGACACAGATGATATCGGATCTGCTGTATTTTTTGGATCAAATCTGTAGTCAATCTGATGGCATATTACAGACAATTTGCCTATATTGGGTACACCCTGAGTGTCACGCGTGCATAAATTTTTGTTCAGCAATTTACTCGGTCGATGGTTTCTTCGGACAACTACGTCCACTGTGTCGACAACGCCCACAGCAGTGCGATTATTATAGTTCCTCGCCACGATGTACTTTAATGTCGCAAAATCGTCCGATGCATGCATCGGCACGGTCACGCGAAATCAGAAAAGAAGATGAGGGAACGTGATGCGATTAAGCGCGCCAGGCCAGGCGTGGAGGAAACGATCACCGCTAATATCCGATGCTTCGCGCTCGTGGACTATAATTCTTGCGGATTGGAATTTCAGGCGTGGCCCGCAACGTTTAATGTCAATGCGTCGGAGGATCTGAACGACGAACGAACGCGTATATACCTGCCGATGGAGCGGGCACTTGAAAGGGGCCGATGAAATTTCGCGTTCGACAATCAACCGCGGCCGGGCATGATTGGCATGAACCCCGACGTTGACGGGCGGCAGCTCGCCGATGCGACATCTCGTTGAGCCGAGAAAAAAGGGACATTTTCGACGAACATCAACGCGACCGTCCTCCTCCTCATCGGATCGTGAAATCGCTGCGCTGTTACGCGATCAAATGTACCTACGCACGTCAATCATGGTTCCTGAATTATGTGTGTTACGCGATTCAAAGGGATTCCAGGTTGTATGACTGGTTCCGGCGATTGACACGGTTAAACTGAAATTCGATCGAACCGTTTTTATTAAATTATCGATGGAGCATTGTTTGTCGTGCGCGCGAGCAAATAAGACCGCGAATCTTGTCGATCCGCTTAAATAAAATTACGAAAGTTCAAATCTTGGTCATGATACGAGCATGAAAATAAATGTTTCAAACTGCCTCGTGCTAGGAACACATAATGCACGCGCTGCAACTTAAAAATTCATTTAGAACTCGGAACTAAATTGCTTGAAAGTTGCCGCGTCGTAATACTGTTTCATGAAACTTCAAATTTCGCAGTCGGTTGCAATGAGTGCATCAGGCTGGGCGGGGGGAGATTTCATAAAAATATGGCTTTCTGCAAAACAATTAAACGAGCTTTACGCACGATTTACGAATGAGAAACAGCGGAAGTTTCGAAAGTTTAATACGATGCACTTTGCTCCTAAGACTAAGAAACAGCACGACCATCGCTCGTGCACATCTGCGAGTACATGAGCTTTTTCCTACCTTTTATTCGCGCTAAACTTGCTGCGCTCTTAAATCTTGCAAAATCTCCTTTTCTTCGAACGGATGGACAGCTCGTTTTATACGAGAGCTATTAAAGATAAAAGGGATGTAAACACTGCAATTGGGCTCGCCGTGAAATAAAACGAGAGAAACGAGTAGAGTTTGAACGAAGTTAGGACGAAGAAGAAATTCTTGAGAGGCACATATGTGAAGACTTATTGCCGGCCACTAACATCCCGGCGCAAAACCAAATGCGCAGTATCATCGAGCATTCGGGGCACGCAAGAAGAACCATCGAAAGCACACGTGGAGGCAAATATAGCGTCGCTAGCATTGCCCCCGCGCAAGAAAATTCGCGGGTATGGAATAGCCAAGTAGTTATTTATGGAATGTTACGCAGAAAGTTGAGAATTCCTGAAATAACATGAATTTCCTAAGGCAATTAGTATACGCCAACGGATTCCCTCGGAATCCTATAAAAATTAGAGCAATTGTTCTGGAGATATAATAAGCCCTAAAATAAATACCGGCAACCACAATAAAATGAGAATAAAAAGTTTAAACCTCATCGAACGGAAACATCATTGCGTCTATGTTTCTAGAAAAAAAGAAGAAGCTTTAAAGAAGAGCTCGCTCTCTCTCTCTCTCTCTCTCTCCCCTCTCTCTCTTTCTTTCTTCCCCTCTCTCTCTCCGTTCCGTACGTCAGTCCCTATCACCACTGAACAATTTAATAAGCACGATAAATGGAACGTGAGGAAATTCAATACTCGATATCAAACAGCGGAGCCAGATTACTTGAGATGTGGCCGCGATTAAATCGGTCGCTGCGGTCCGTCTGGTTCCGAAATACATTAGACTGCGTGTGGCGAGCGATATTAAAATGTGATCATCCAATCGCAAATTCACTGTGACATGTGCAGCAGAGCACTGTCGATAAATCCGCGATGCAAAGTCTCGGTTATGGCGAATCTACGGGTTTTGCATTAACCGGATAAATTATGGTTCCATTCGTTACCGGGTGTCTGACCCGCCGCGGATCGGTTCACTAAGGGCTCAGATGTTCCTATATGATTCAGCATTACGCTTCCGGTCTTTGACCAATTGTGCAGTAGGTACCAGATATTCTACTCGATACGTACGCTTGCATAAGTTTCTTATGGGAAATTGAAATAAATAAAAATAATAAACTTTTATTGTAATTGTTCTACTTTTTCACACATATACATATGCAGAGTGATTAACCGTGCGGCATCTATTGACAATTACCTCTCCTAACAATACTTTAAAGCCTCGCGAACTCGAATGCGATTGACGTTACTATAACGGAAAATGTAAATTTTGCATGATTTGTGGTGCGGGTTACATATACGGGATTCAATCTTCGAACTGCATAAATAATTGAGGAACGTTGAACACAGCGAAGAACAGAGCAAAGTTGGAGAAAAGAGCGGATCGAGCGAGAGGTAAAAGAGAGATCACTCGCGAAGCGCACACAAAGCAGCATAAAATGAAGCAGCCCTATCGTCGGAGTCGAGTCGACGGCGGTAATAAAAAAGTGCACCGCGTAGAGCGAATGAGATGCCGAGGGCAGCAAAGAATTCCCCCCGGCATTTTTGTATCGAGAACAATTTTCTTTGTCGCGGCCTTTGGTTCTCATTGATACGATAGCGAGAATCCCTGAGATAGAAGAATTACAAGCCGCATTGGTCGATCATAAAGATTCGACTCTGTCGCATGTCTTTGAGCGCCGACACGTGCCACAGTGTCGACGAATAAAGAGAAATGGCATATTAATTCCTTAGCGTTTTCGTGCTAACGTTGACTTAGTGTCTCGCACGACATGATTAATTGCGGGTTCACGGCCGAAAAGGTTGATTGATACCACGGCTATAGAGCAGCATCCGCTTTAATTTAACGATCCTTTGATAAATTCAGTTCACCTTTCGCTTCGATGAAAATTTTTGATTGTACTACCGTATTTACCCGATAAAGAGATAGATGGCCTAAAAAATCCCCAGCTAATTGATCGCTCGTCGGTCAGCGACAAGATAAACAGCCCGTTACTACAATTGTTCATTTCCTGTACAATTATTGCGCAGAATGATTGATTAAGGTTTCACGGTATAATAGAAGAGAAGATATTTGAAAGATTTCAACGTGGAACACGGCGTGTACACGCTTAAATGACGTTTATATTAATTCCGACGTTCAGGTCTTAACATTGTCTTGGAAGAGGCAAGAGGTTTTTTGGAAGATCTAATTTTCCAATATAAAATTTTATCATAAATTTTTCATCATAAATGTCCGGGCTGCGCTTTAAAGCCGACCGCTTTGTGAATTTAAAATTAGAAGTAATTAAGAAATCTCCTATATTGCTGTACGAGAAAAATTATTACGGTCCTCAACGAGCGTAAAATTTTATGCGCTTAGTTTCGCACTTTTTTCTTCTCCGCAACGAAAGCACCAGTTACTGTTCTATCCAGATTCCTCTCAAAATTTATAACGTGCGATACCCCGCCGCACCGCGGCGTAAAGTATTAGATAGCACACTTTTTCCCAGCGGAAAACGCAAATTTAATTCAGCAGTTGCTGAAAGTCTGGCGGAGACTCCGAGTTTAGCGCATATCACGCGCGATCGCGGGGGATTGGTCGAGGTTACGGTCCTCTCCTGATTTCTGGTTAGCAGTGACGGCAGATCGGCGATTAAAACGCGAACGACATCGTCAACTTTAATGCGGCTGTTCCGCATTCGACAACAGCTCGCGTCATCCGTGCGGATCAGTATGCGCGTCCATAAACCCTAAAGACGGACCCCTGCACGGCGCGGCGTCATGAAATATGCAGTAAATAGCATTAAATAGCGAAAGGTATGACGGCACCTGTCTTTTCGGTGACATGGTCAAGAGAGGCAAATCATCGAAAGCATGGCACATGCACGAGTATCCTGGCCAGAGGGTTGATAAAGATGAGTATACATATACGTGTGTGCGGATGGAAGTACGGAAGTTTGACGAAGGTCGGGCGATGGATGGTAATAAATCTTATTATCTGAGCGAATCCGGGCTAATATATCGTGCAGTTCGTGTACTGCGAATTTTGCTCGAGGCGCAGGGTATATATTTACGTTAGGGACAGGTACATATTTATGAGTGTGTTAGCTATCCCGGCTAACATATCGCGGGTGTTGCAGGATTGGCTTCAAATTAGGGTAACCATCAACATTTAACGCCAAGTCAGTTAGTCATAGATGAAGTAACATGTTATTTGGCTCGTTGTTATTTGCCGTGCACGTTAATTGGATGATTCACCGATGTTCATGTAATTTCGATGATATATCGGCATCGCGTAATGATATCTTTCCTGAAAATTTGAAACTGGATAGTACAAATATTGCAGGCTTTAGTGTCGCTGATATTTTACAGAATATACTGGACGTTAATTAATAAAAATATGGCGGTGTGCGCTATTCAGAAAATTACGATAATTAAAAATTATGAGAAATTAAAAAAAATTAATTGGAAATAAACGGACGTATATATTTTATGAATAATATAAATATTATGCTTATACATTTAAAAGAAGGTTTATGATTTAAAGTTAATAGTATCCATTCATAATGAATAAAAATTGTTTAATCATCAGGATGAAAAAAGATTAGATTAAATAAAATTATCAGAGATATAATTCTAATAGAGTTTTAATAATACAGATGAGGGATTTTCTGTTTTAATAATACTGCTGACTCGCTTGCATTTTCATATGGATTTGTATAGTCTTTTACATAAAGCGATTCTTTTTATTATTTTGCATATAAATCTATTAAAATAAGCTTATTAAAAAGTGAATGTTTTGTGAGATTTTTCATATCCAAAATTTTTTAATTTTATTTTAATGTTTTATATTAAATATATTTTATATTATATTTTATTCTGACATAAATTATAAAACATATCGTAAAGAATTTATTTTCCAGTCAACTTTATTCTTTTATTTATATGTTGACTTTTTACCTGCTTTGGTATTATTGCCTTCTAAATCTCGAACCCTTTTCTTTAACCCTATTCATACTGTTTGTTTAATTCAGCACAATTTCAAACAATTCAGCTAAGAATTGAGTATTCGATGAAGCCAATCTCTTTGAAAATCTTTGATAAATGTGACACTATTACGCCAAGCTCTCTTAACGTTCGTGTCCGCTGAAGTAACAGTTTGGCGATAATAAATTTCATTACTTGTGAGAATAACGCGACTGACTTGTCACCGACTTACCGGTATAAAGCATAGATTTACGATACTTCCAAGACTATATTTCTGTAGAACGTCTGCCGTGCTAGCACATATACGTGTGCTTGTTTGAAAATGAAAAGTCAAATAGCACGCATCAGCGAAACCAGTCTTGGCCATTACACTAAACGCGCTCTCCTCCTAAAGGAAAGGGACAACGTTTTCCTCTACGTGTGCATTTTTCTCGTAATCACCATTAGATTACATTGTTTCTCTTGATAATCGAATTCGGTGAATAATCACTTTGAGAGCAGCGATATGGATATGCAAATGCAGGTAATTAGTTACACGCGCATTTTCCGACGATTAATGGTCGTATATCACTGCTAAGACATGAGAATTTCTAAGCGACGTATATGTATATACGCTATATATGCGTGTATGCACATATTTATTTCTCGCACGTGGAGCATACAAATTCGCCGTGACTCAAACGGTCTCGCGGCTCGCGTGTAAAACCATCAAGAACTTTAATGTCATAAGTGAATTTCACTAACTTGGCGCGTTTCGAGCAAACGGGCCGCGCCCTTTACCCTTCGCAGCTATTTACTTTCGCCACACCGAACTTTCTGGTGATAAACTGATAACAACGAGTGAGCACTTGGTCGTCAAAGCACTTAATCGGTTGGTTAATCCTCCTTTTGTAAATTGAATAAACTAATGAACGTTGGCCGGTCAGGCAAATATTATCGAGGTGAGATAACTGCGGTGTATTAAATTTCTGTGATCTTTAATCGCGTGATCGTCCCATTTAGAAAAATCGCAGAACTATTCGCTTAATTAGACTCGCTAATGGACCGCGCTTGCATATTAATCGTGCCTCAATAATCAAATTGCGCGTGAATATCCGTTGCTATGCGCACTCCTGCGCGATACATTCATTTAATCAAAAATGTATTAACAATGTACGTGCGATTTATGTGTCTCGATTCACCGCAGCCGAATGACAAATGGTCATAGCGCGATGCGAACGGCCAGAAATGAAAACGTTCTACGTCTAAATAGCATATATCCATTAAAGTCAAATTCGTTCTCATTAATGTCACACATAATACTACATCGCAAGTTTATCAGGACGGTTTAATAAACTCATATAGTTTATATATATACATACTGTATATACGTGTATCAACTTCCCATTTCGATCTGCTTTTACATGTAATAATATATACTGTTTCCCGAGGAACTAAACATGTTTACCGTGTAAAGATATATGTAATACAAATATTATTCCATTTTGTTTTTGCGGCAACCCAGTATTCTGGTGCCGCAAGCTATCGACATATATAATTAATGCGTAGGCATATGCCGCGTGTTAGCGATTCATGAATATCCGTTATTTATATCGTTGTTCGATATTCCCCGCTACATAAATATGCAGAAGTGAGTTAAAATTCTTTTTTTACGTATTTGCAAAACGTGGGAGATTGACGCAGTGACGGAAGTTCACGCCAGTGTCGTTCTACGATTATCTACGGGGTCGAAGATATGTATCTTGGCGACATCATTGTTACGCGTCATTCTAACGGTTCGGCGGACCAGATAAGAAATAATGAATGTCGTAATATTGCTGTCACTATGCCGTGGTTTACTAGATAGTCTCCTTTCCGAGATATTGCTGCTAAGTGAAAAATTCGTATTCCGATGGGAGATTGTTCGCTGACGGGAAGAAAGCGTTTTCGTGTTTGTCGGAACTTTTATTGGGTTGATCTTTCAAGCACACGCCTCCGAAGTTTATAAAAGGAATTTTTACTCACCCTGTACACGGTCGCGACGTTGTTTGTATGCAAACCTTGTATGCGAACGGTACAAATTGGTCGTACATTGAATTCGTGCCAGATTTGTCGTCATATGGTTTCGCACATAAAAGTTGCTCGTTTCGTCCGGAAGGACGAACGAAGATTACGAAGTTCGAGGTTGACATTTTCCGATATGTCTCTCATGCGACGGAGGATTTATTATTTCTCCCGCAAGGATACTTGTCTCTTACGCGTATCCATCTATTTCTCTCCTCGACAAATAAAATCGAACTTGGATCGATAACTTATGCTCAAGTAACTCACGTCGCATGTACGCGAAGTTTTGCAAGATTGAATCTACTGACCGAAACAGAGATTCATCTCCTTTCAGAACAGAAGGTAACTTCGCGCAACATTCATGACTCGCTCTTATGATAGAAATTTGATTAGTGCGGCGCGTCCTTATCAAGACGCGTATCACAACTTCTTGTTAAAATGTCGAGCGTCAATGGCATCTCGTTAGAAATGGTTACGGTAGCTACTTCAGCGTGAAAATTACATCGCAAACGCATCTGACTCAGGTTCCTTTTGTAGTTTCGTCTCTGCAGTCATTCGAAAGTCATCTCTCATAATTTTATGTCTATTGCAATCTAGCTGCGCAAGCGACCGTAGCAAGTGGCACATTTACGCACCGGACGATCTCGCCAATTTATATCGTTATAATGCAAAACAAACGGCCTTATTTATCGAGAGTAAATTTCAACCTGCGTGTATTTTTTTTAGGTAATAGCAACCTGCTCGCGTTTTTCACTTTATTTTTTTATGACCACTGGCGTGCGCAATAAAAACCTCCATTGCCTCAATTTCGTGTGTTAATTATGTCCAGGTCCGAAATAATGACAAATCCCGTTACCGTTTGCATTAGCGTTTGCTAATGGTGCACGACGGTGTTTCATTTAATTTAATTATATTCGTTTCCGCTTACGTTTCTTTTTCAGTTCCGTTCCTGACCATCGGAATTCCGCCCGAAATAACATTTTATATCTTACGCAATGTGGTCTCGTAAATTTCAAGCAGCGAAAAGCTCGCGCAATCGTATTTGACCGCGAAAATATGTACGCAAGCACGGCTTCCTCCCCGATGACTAACTTTCTCGGAACGGCAGGGAATACATTTTTATATGAGATAAAAGTAAATTCCTCCCTCGCAATAAAGACGGTCGGATACGCAATTCGTTTTTGGATCTGCCGATGTCTCGATTGAATACCCTAGTCCCGGACAGGACGGATCGCGACGAAGAAATGTTTAAACATACATGGAAATCAACCACACGTCTCGTTATACCGATCAAATTTTCAGCCTTCATTCCCGAGGGAGACGTCCCGGGATACGGCGTGCAAACGATTCAGCGTGTTTCGGAACACTTCGAGAATTGCGAAGCGCGCTGAGGGAGAACTTGCCGTTCGTAAATACGGAAATTGTGTAAATACACGCGCAGTTGAGCGCGTGCTATCCGACAACGGACGACTTCTAGACGTCGACAAATAATAAAAAGCGGCCTAATCACGCGAGGCGACGAGGAGAGTTTTTGCGAATCGCTCGATCGGCCGTAATTTAGCAGTCACGCGCAAATTCTCTGCGGTCTGAAATATAATTGTGTTGGTCACGGGAATTACCCTTAATCGATCCGATATGTTAATTGTAGCCTTGAAAATAATTTGCAAGTGGCAAATTATTCTCGAGTACCCTTCAGTAGATTTACTAATATAGCCGATAACATTTCTTATCTTAAAAGAGGTTCCTCTTGGAGTGCGTCGTTAAATGGATGATCGTTTGAGAGAACGCTTCTCGCTACGTTTTTCTTCTCTTGCGATATAAAAGTGCATCGGAAGAGGCGAGAGTAGTATAAAGTAATATAAAAATATATATCTTTTAATAAATTGGAATTCTTTTTAGGAAATTAAACTAATGGCATTGAGCACGGAAATATCGCAGATATAGAACTTTTAGAAAGTAATGGCTACTGCGAAAATTATTATTTAGGAGAAATCATTTTTTTATTTATTAAGAAATACGTTTCTATCATTGCATTCTCCAATTGCGATACCGCTTTGAGCGTACATTTAATAACTACGGCGACTTCCTCAGAGATGGAACGTAGTTTCTCTGGAAACTTCTCAAAACCGTCACATCGTGGGAGCGCTCGTGAAAGACGACGCGCTTTTGTCCAAAAATATACCATCCGTTTCTCTAGCCGTGCAGACCTGGACAATCGCGATGACATTTTCTCTCGGAAATTCATTTAGCTGTAGTATCGAAATAGCCAGATTTCTTTAAATAATTTTCCTTTGTGAATTGCGATCTTAACAATTTTGATCATTGGCATGTAATTAATTCTGAAATTAAATATTAATGATAGTAAGGCTCTCAAATATAAAATTAAAGACGATATAATAAAAGCCAATGTGAGCCAACGCCATTATCGAGGCGAAATAAATCATTTATTCATCAAATGTACAATATAAATATACATTTTTTTTCAAAATTTTAATAATTTGGTCAATTCATTAATTTTTCCTTCATTACTTCTTGTTCTACTTACTAATTAATTCATTTGGTGGAAATAACGCGAATTCATCTATCTATTCTTTATTGTAATTTTGTACTGAAGAGGACTCAAATTAGAGTCGAAACGTTTATTTTTTATTGTATATTTATATTGTACATTTGATGAATAAATGATTTATTTCGCCTCGATAACGGCGTTGGCTCACATTGGCTTTCATTATATCGTTTTTAATTCTGAAATATTTCAAAGAAGTAAAATGCGGATATACTCTAACAACTTTAATTAACATCGTGCAGCACGGCTATCTGATGACTTAAGCAAGATTTATTTCGAGTAACCGGCGAGTAATAGTGCCAGGATAAACTAGACGATGATAGTAATATGATATAATCCGCGTTAATATGATCTCCGAATCGCCTTTCCGCAACAACTTAGTTTCGTGCTTTCCTATAAATTGCATACGTGATATAGTATGCATTTTACAGAGAAGTACAAGACTAAGAAACGATATCGATACACGAAATTATCAACAAATTCATGTCGTTTCGAAATCGTAGTTGATTTATCTGATATAATCAGCGAAGATAAATAAAAGAAATGATAATACTACTTCTTCCCGCCGTTTTCTCCTTCGCGCAGAATTTCTTTTACGTATTCTGCGGTCTGTAGATGATATACTAATTGTAAATACAGGGTTGGGAAGTAACGCCGTTACATTTTTATAGTAAAGTTACCGTTACTTTTTTATAGTAACGATTTGGTAAAGATATACATTTTTCATAACGGTAACGGTAACACTAGGGTTGGGAAAGTCACTTTTAAAAAGTAATTTGTTACCGTTACTCGTTACTCATTGAAAAAAGTAACTCGTTACTTTACTCGTTACGAGTAAAAGTAACGCGTGACTTTCGCGTTACTTTTCGCACTTTACTTTCGCGTTACTTTTATTTAACGTTCTTTCAATAAGTAATGAGTAACGGTAACGAATTACTTTTCAAAAGTAACTTTCCCAATCTTGGCGTTATTGTTATAAAAAAATGTTATGTCATTACCAAATCGTTACTATAAAAAAGTAAAAATAAATGTTGATGATTAAAAGGCTCTCGGATATAAAATCAAGATAATATAAAAAATAAAGATAATATAAAAAAGTAAAAGAGAGTAATGATAAGACGGCACGGTTACTTCCCAACCCTGACTAAATTCCTCATATCCCGTAATTACCTCTCTCTTCGAGCGTAATGCGATGTGCTGTACCGAGACAACGGCATGCGAGTAAATCCGGAATCAGCGGGATGTACTCGCCGTAATACTCGGCTGATCGTAATACGACAGAACTGACGTGATTTGCGCCTTAGTTGACTTTGGCCTATGCAAATTGATCGAGAGCCGGAGAGCAATCTCGAGTCGAATTCGCCTTTCTCGAAACAACGGAGTTGCACTGCCCAAGTAGAACAGAAAGTCATGATAACGTCAAAATAATGCTAAAATGACGCCTTTGACATCATTATGAGGTCATTTAGACGTCATCATGACTTCAAAAATAATGGGCGTCATTTTAGCATCATTTTGACGTCATCATGACTTTCTGTTCTACTTGGGTGGTGCCCGAGAGAATAGCGCCGGTCAAAAATGATATAAGGGATGACGCGGATGTTTCACGCGGGAAGGGAGAGAAAGAGAGTGAAACCGGGTAAGCCGTGCAACGTTACGTCGTCAGATTACCGTCGTCACTCGTTCACCGTACGCGGCATCGCGCAATCGCAATCCGATGCTCGGCAAGACGGATGGCGGCCTGTCCCGGTGGCTTTCATTTATCGGCATACAACTGATGAATCCAAATTTGTTTATCGGATCCCGCCGCGTCCGCACGCGCGCGGCTCAATGCGGAAACATCACCTCGTTGCGGACGTGCGTGTCGCGCGGACTTTTTTCAACGCGCTCGCGAACGCTATCGCTTACAAAGCTGTCTCCGAGTTTGCGTCAAATAGAAAGAAACTTTAATAAATCCGGCGTTAATAAATCCGACGCGATGGTTCCCAACGGTAACCAATACGAAATCTGTTTCCGTGCGTGAGAGCGGGACAAACGACGACGCGCAGGTGCTTTTTCCCAGCGACGCTGGAATTATTTAGAAACAACATTGCACAAATTTGAGCTCTCGCTCTCCCGACGGCTACACGTTCCGATTGAACGATTGTATTCGCAGTCGACTGTCCGTATTGTGAAATCGTCGGGGCTGGAATAATATCCTTATTGTAAAGTTTCCCTCTGGTCGCTGCTTTTATTCTAATGGCGCGCAGAGTGAAAGTGTTGCGAGAGCTTTATCCTTCACTCGTTTCCTCATCCTAATGTGATCGTATGTCAAAGGTGAGTCGCGGGAGAGCAGCGAAGGAAGGAAAACATCACTTTAGAACCATTCAGTCGATTCACAATACGGACAAGATCACAATACGGCGCTTTACTGCGCGGACGTTTGACTGTATATGTGGGTAATCGAAGAACCGTCGCGGCCATAAATCATATCTCGTTCCTAAATCGATAGACTTAAAACGAAGATTAAAAGGACCATTATATGGAACCAGACTTTTTGTAACGCAAGATAAAAGGATAAGAATTTAAGATTGGTTATGTAGAGAGAAATGTAGAAAAGGAAGGAAAGGGAATGGGAGGGAGGAAGGGGGAGATTAGATTAGATTAAATTTATTACTATAATGCCCTAGCTATGGAGCAAACAAAATTATACATTTGATATAAACTGTATAAAATCATTGAAGATAATCAATATGAGTAGAATTCTGAAGCAAAAATTAATAGAGAGGGTAGAAATGTGTTTAGTTCTACTCACAGAGAAACAGAGAGGGGGGAGGGAGAGAAAGAGAGAGAAAGAGAGAGAGAGAGAGAGAGAGAGAGAGAGAGACCTAAGGATGATCACAGCGGTTTACGACGACCCGTCGAAGGTGCTTATTAAGGGAATCATCCGCAGCTGGTGTAATTGAATTCCGGACTCTTTGCGAGGGCGATGAGGACCGCGGGAGTCCTCCGTACTCTATCTACCGTAAAAGCAAAGAAGGAATAGAAAGTCCGCAGTTATCTCGAGTTAGCTCGAAATTTCGAGCGGCAGTCTTACGATAATATCAGTTAAAATTAAATAACATTTTATCTGGTCCGCTTGCTGCGATGATTTACGTTAATTTTGCTCGAGTCTTATCGCTCATTGCTGGCATCAGATGTTCGGGATTTTCCCAAGTAGAACAGAAAGTCATGATGACGTCAAAATGATGTCAAAGGCGTCATTTTGACGTCATATGACTTTTGTGTTCTACTTGGGTTACAAATACGATTTTGATACTTTTATGACTCTCTCTCTCTCTCTCTCTCTCTCTCTCTCTCTCTCTCCCTCTCCAATTTTATGTAATTTCAAACACTTTGCCGTGCAGTCATAAAGAAAACTGCAAAACGAAGTTTCCGTTTTATGTATGATACGCGGAAGAAATGGAAGGCAATTAGAGAAATGATTAATTGCGCAATCAATTTGTCGCGATTGGTAGAAGAACGCGTGTACAAACACGCTAAGTTACATTAAAAACAAACTTGCTGACGTGAAGTCAAACTATTACTTCGGAACTGTTATCAGAAAAAGCATCAAGTGCGGTGTTGCGACGTCAGAATTTCGAATAAACGTGAAATTGCACAATAAATTGTGCCGCCAACTCCGTTCTTGTGTATGCGAAGTAAAGAAGGAACTTTACCGTTCTTGTTTGCGCATGCCGACGCGATGTCTTCGTGTGTACGTAACATCTCGTACACGGGCTAGAATATAATTTCCAACATGTTACACGGATCATCCGTAACATACCGGTATTACCGACCCATCGCTATCTCGAGGAATTCCAGCGATATGATAGATGTTCTCCCTGGATACATTTCTTTCGCGATGACGTTTTTCTCGTGAGACACAAGTGGTGTACACGTGAGTCATGCTTTTTACCGGCAGAAGAAATCGCGTCCCCTGAGAGAAAAGCGGAATTCAATCAGAAGCCGGTATTAGAAAAACGATGATCATTCATCCCCCGCGTGTAATAAATGAGACCGATGGTAGCGGAGTGAATATTGAAAGTAGACGTGCTACGCGCGACATGCTTAATGATCTTCCTTCCGGGAAAGTAATCGATTCCCGCGAGATGTCCTTAAGTCACGTCCCACACATTACGCAAATCGCGCAGTCATAAAATTTATATCCGTGTGATCGCCATTTATCATAGTTCTTCTCATATTCTAATACGATTTCCCATCGAGAACAAACGCAGCTGTTTACAATTCGTTACTCGAAATCGAGGTTACCGAGTGTATACATTCGGTCCAGACAAATTTCCATGTAAAACGGCATCACTTGGCGGGCTCTTTGTAGGCAGAAAAATATCTCGTGCCCGGTTACGTTTCGTTAGAAAATCAATTTTCGCCGGTGGAGGTCGATGTCACGTCGGAACTTTGGTGAGTAAAATGAGCCCTACTTTGCGCGTCCGCTGTGACTCTTAAATATGTAAAGGCGCATAGAACGAGAGGAAGAGAGAGAGAGGAAGAGAGATGTACGTTAAAGTTGGAAATTGCAAGGATGCCGTGGGTTGTGTGTTGTTTAGTCGATAGCCATACCCAAGTAGAACAGAAAGTCATGATGATGTCAAAATGACGTCAAAATGATGCTAAAAATGACGCTTTTGACATCATTTTGAGGTCATTTTGACGTCATGACTTTCTGTTCTTTCTGGGTAGCAGAATTTTAACGTGTCCCCGCCATTGGCTCCAGTTAAAAATGTGCATTTCCCATCCCGCGCACGATTTCGCTCAAGTGACTCTCTCGCTTTTATCCATCTGGACAATGCGCATCGTCGTATTACGTTGAATGCACGCTGGACTATTCCACCGTTGCGGATACCGCGTAGCGTATCGTGCACGTCGAGCTCTCGTTCGCGAGAGCAATCGAACTGACGCCATCGTCGCAGACGGTGACTTTCACGCGAGAAAAATAACGTGTAGCTGACGAGATGTGGCTTTTTATGCGTTCTCGGGGATCCTGTCTCGCGACTATAGATTTTCCGCAAATAAATACGTGCTCTTTTTACGTGCGGGAGAGAAAGAGAAAAAGTATCGAAGCCAGAGCGAAGGTAAATCTCGCGAGAATTGTGACAGCCAGGCAGCTTAATGGTTTACAAATATAATCGTAAAGCGCTTAACTGTCGACAAATCGCACGTACAAATACTCGGTATTTTTATGAAGAAATTTTCGTCTTAATGTAGGAGCCTTGATACAAAACGTAAATACGTCTTGCTCGGAAAGTGCGATTCTACAAACGCAAAACTCTCCTTTGGCAAGTCAACGATCAATTTCTCAGAAGTGCCTTCCGAGTACGGCAGAAAATTATACTAAAATCGAGGAGGGGTGAGGCAGAGAGAAATGGGACTTTGAGAAGAAAAAGCAAATTGACGACATGAACGAAATGAGAAAATGGTTCTTTCCAGTGAAATTCCTAAACGAGTTTTCTCTTGCGTTCTAAACTGCTAAACGCAAACTAAATTGTAAACGGATTGTTGCGCTATTATCGCATTAATAATCCCATTTACATTCGTGCAAATTGAAACACTCCCGTCCAAAAAATTCATTTAATATGTATTAATATGTATCAACATGCATGATAAATATGTTAATTATGTTTATGTAAAACATGCCATAATATCTTCACTAATTCACCGCTGCAATAGGACGATACTTACTCGTTTAATCGATAACATCCTAAATAATATATGTACATACAATTTTAATGTTGCAATATAATTACTAGACAACATTCATATCTGCTGCGACCGTGTCTGCGTTATTTGTGTAGCAAATTGCCATGATTTATAGCTGCGATAGCTCTTCAATTACATACATATAAATGCAATTATTCAATCGGCACAGCTAGCCATTCCGAGAATTAGCAACCGTCGCGATTGATACACGATCCATTTTCATTTTAAATATTTCGTAGTAGAAAAAAATATTCTGCAACTCGCGATTTTAATATGATATTAGATCTCATTTCCACATGTAACAATTTTTTTCTTACGCATTCGCATTTTGCACTTTTAATTTCATCTTTCCCGTGATATAACATCTCGCCCGTGCATACAGAACGGTTTCGGCTACAGCAGTCGGCGGTTCATGATGTACGATGTAAAGCCGTCGTGCTCCCCGAGCGCGTTTATTTCCCTCAAGCGAGATTATCCAATATGTACGTACAGAACTTAATTTGTCAAATAATTATTGACTTTGTTCCGGCGGTATTCTCATGGCGTGAGGATGTCGGAAGATTTGCAAATCTTCCGTCCATATCGCAACGTCGCACAGTGGTCTGATTGCGTTTTTTAACACGAAATTATTACAAACGCCGTGTTAACGCTACTATGTATCATTTATTGTTTATTTTATGTCATTAAGTGTGTTTCAAGTCTTTAAGTTGAACTAGTAATTCTGGTTCTCTTTAAATTCTTATATTTGTACCATTGATTGAATAATTCCAAACGTCTCATTATGGGTACTCCTAAAAGAATTATAATAATTTTATAAACCGCATACATACGCATTTTATTTTTGCAGCACAAATTTCCCGGTAAAAAACGATAAGATTTAACTTAATTTCAACATCTGCAATTTTTTATTTGAAAATTTCAAAGTTATAAATATATTGGACTATTAATCTATAACTAAAATAATCAACTTATTAATCTCTTTGTTCGACCTAACTGGCCCATTTATTGTAGAAATAAATTCTTAGCACAACGTTTCGATCCTCGCTTTGAATCCTTTTCAAGGAATAATAATATAATCAATATCAAATTTGGCACGAAATATAAGAAACCATTAAAAAATTACTTGATTGGGAATCCGTCATTTCAGTAGAATCACAAACAAATGACATTTTATGTAAATAGCAACCATTAACAATACATAATGAACGGCATTGATAACGGCATTGATAACGGCATTGCTAATGGTCGAGAACGTAAACAAAAAATTTTTTACTATATACGCCATTGTAAATAGATTAAAATTATTTGACAAAAATTTATTGTTTTTAATATTTTGGAATGTTTGCAACAATATAGAACACTCAAAATACTCAAATAAAAGACTTTAAATTTCGAAATTTTTTCGCGCTATAGAATTAATTTAGACCACTGTGCGTCGTCGCTTTGCGCGCTCGCGCCGGTCGAGATGGTCTCCGTCTCTTTGTGCGACCATGCGTTGCTTCTTTCGAGGGAACAGCGAATTCCTCTATCGGTGGCGAGAGAAAAATTCGTGGAATCTCGCTCGAGGAAGAGTCAAAAGTTCGCAAGAACGCCATCGTCGGAAGAATGCGCGTGAGTTTTCACGCCTTGACCGCCACCGACGCAGGAACTGGTCAGGTTCAATATTATTAGCACGGTTTGACAAGCCACGACGGGTTTACGGGACGTCCGATAAATCTTGGAAACTTCGGATATACGTCCTTCGCGTGGAGTATAACGCCTGATAAACTTCCGGTTAAAATCGCGGTTATATATACCCAGCCGGGGAGTTTAATCGCGCGGGCGTATTCCGCGCGACAAAGCCAACGCTTCGCCGGTCACGGATGCCTTATTAGAATCAACAAAAGACGGTCATAATGTGTTGCTTTGTTGAATACATTACATGTCATGCTGAGGCTATCGTATAAAATGAAGGGATTAACGGACGAATGGGTGCGAGCGCGCGAGAAAATAAATGTTGGAAAATCGATATCGGCGCACACACGGCGGCGGAACGGATTGTCGGATTCGTTGAGACTTTGCGGAGATGGAAAACAATATAATAGCGAAAGTTACGTAACATTACGGAAACACGTTACTAGCGCGAAATTGTTCTTGGTGTACCGGACATATACATATATCGGACTAATTGCTAATGACATTGTTTAACGTTACATAACGCGACGATTGGGATGTATACAATTATTACTACGCAAGGCGGACGCGTTCTAAATAACGTGACTGCGAAACGCAATAAAAGTAACAACGCCAATGTTACTCTGTTATCGCTCGAAACGAGAGCATGCGGTATCGCGCTCTACGGCTTGTAAGCGGATGAAATGAAATGTTACGCCCGTACGTGTACGTACGTCTGTCGCTTTACCTTCAAATCGTAAAATGGCATTAGTGAGTCTCGTTTCAAGGCATTCACGTGGATTGTATCGTCCGCGGGTTTCGCGTATCAAACTCCGCCGTGCGTTTGAGGCGGTGCGATTGCTATTCAAAGCGGTTTGGATGTAAGAGTATTCGATGCCCGGGCATTTTCACATTGAGATCCGGCGCGCGGGGAAAATTTATTTCTCATCGGCAACGATATATAAATCGAATTTCACGGCGCTTACAAATCGAATCAGCGATCGCGTTTAGCAATCGGTCATATTTTATTCCATTCGCAAATTTGATCTTCTATGATCGACGTAACATCCCGTATATATAAATGCCGTGTCCACGCATCTGTTACGCATGATCGATCAAAATTCCGGGTTTATACGTCACATATAATATACGTAGAAAGTAGGAATTTACGCAAAACACCCAAGAAGCGTGAATAGAAAATTCATGAACGCATAAGTGAAATATTATTGTGCATCGCGTTTGTATGTAACATATGACCAGTGATGTGCGTTTATGTGTAAAGAATTAATTCTTTACATATAGAGTAAAGAATACGTATAGAATGTAAATAATATGTAAAAAATGTAAACAATGTAAAATATGTAAAGATTTGAAAAGTTTGATCTTTGAACAGTCAAAAAAACTTCTACATATATGCTACTCTTTTAGAATAACCGATTCTAATAAAACTGACGAATATTAAATAAAGTTTATTCATTCACACCTGACAATGGATAATCGTGATATTTGGTTTATTATGTTATGTTGAATTTAAGTAGAGTAAAAAAATAATTTTTATTATTATGGTAAACTTGTATTTGATTTGGAAAATTTAAATAAAGCTTATTTCAAAAAATGTTTTCGTTTATTATAAATGTAAATCAGCCAATTACGAAATTCTTTATATTGTTTACATTCTTTACATTTTTACGTGGAAAATAGCAATGTAAAGAATTAATTCTTTACACGTAAATAACCATGTAAAGAACTGACATAAACTATACGGCACATCACTGCATATGACTTGGCGTGTCGATGACTTACTAGTCAAGCTTAATGGTATGAATAAAGCAGCTACGGAAAGCTGGCTTAATTGTCATGTAGACAGTTACCGTTGGTCTTGTCCGGTGATATCGCGTAATTTCGATAAAATCGATTCTCCGATAATTACCGTACTGCTTCTGCGACATTCAATAAGTGTACGTACTTAGAGGGAGCATATATCGTGCAATTAAAGATTGTGTACTCTTCCATCGAAATATTCATATCCCGATGAAAGATGTGAAACTACATTCACGTAAAGTTACGATGAATCGCTGTTATATAAGTTCAATTAATGTCGCGCAAAATCGTATCTATAATCGGGATTATAAATATGATTATAAATATCGTATCAACTTAATCTACAAGAAGTATCAAACTGTTCCGATAAACAGCTATATAATAAAATTAGTTTCGAAGCGATTTATGCACGTACGACATGGATCATGCGATACAGATCTATACGTTCAATGTTATTTATTTGTCGCGATAACAGCATGAAATCAATGTTACATTGAAAGCTTGCGCCGAGAGATCGAGCATTCGTATAATTAAAACATCAGTTATATGCATTGGTGCAATGCAGACATTTAATTATATGCAGTATGACTGATCGTGATGTAATAATTCTACATTGCTACACGTAACTTGTACAGAATTACCTATGTACTCCGTAATACGTCAGAAAATTTATATATATCGAATAAAAACTCGCAAGAAATTTTACTCCCAGTAATAGTGAATTAATTCCTTTAAATTTTTCTTTCTTTCTAAATCTTTTCAAAATACAATTTCTCTATATTAATTTTTTCTCTATACAAACTACTATCTTCGACTAAAATTACGTGCCATAATTCTACAAATTTATTACTACATTGAGAAAAAAGTACTTAAAAATTTATTTCTGTTTTTTTCTTATTTCATAGAAATAAATTTTTATGTACTTATTTCTAAGATTAAAATTCTATAAGATTAAAATAAGAAGAAAACAGAAATAAATTTTTAAGTACTTAAAAAAAGTACTTAAAAAAGTACTTAAGTACTTACATTTTTAAGTACATAAAAATTTATTTCTGTTTTCTTCTTATTTTAATCTTATAGAATTTTAATCTTATAGAAGCAATCGCGACATCAATATACGAAATTGAACATGAAAACCGGAGATTGCGCATGCATGCATTGTCATTCATCTTAACACATTGTCACCCTCCATAATCTTGAAAAGTCATTTAAGAAGAAGGAGGCGTGTCTCGTTTGAAGACATGAAAAGTAGATCTATTTAGTGACAAGCATGAGAACGCTGACGCGATGCCGCAAGTTCCGAAAGTGTTATGGTCAAAGTTTAAACGTATTCCGTGAAAGGTTAAACGGCGTGCTTATCCTTATCGAATTTTATTTTAAACAAAAAGGCCGTGCAAACGAATATTTATTCGACGGTCTTATTTTTTTGTGCTTACAATGCAGATTCGATATCTTTATCGGCGACAATGACCGTTCTAACGCTGGCGTGACAAAATGCGAGTGAATAGAAAAAAAGTAATGTAATATCGACTTGTTCGCAGAGTAAGTTGAATATGCTCGTACGTATCTGGCTTGTCGGCCCGGCATGCTAAAGTCATTTTCTAAGTGACGCAGGCCGTGCTTTGATCCGACTGATGGATTAACCTCACGGTGCTTTAATAATATTAAATCGTTAATACTTTCCGCGCGACGTCACCGTCAACCGTATTTTTGTATCGACGTGTAGGAACGTGTATTCGGAATACATTTACGCGCGTTACATCAAAGCTCGTGGAAATCAACGAACGATCGGCACGATCCGTTTTGTGGGCAGACACATATTCGACGTCTGTTGGCTTTGATGACTAAGACAGTAAAATGTGTCTCTTTCTCTTGCTCCCCTAATCTATCTAATTAGGGATGATTAATTTTGTTAATGTGCGTTTGACGCACCGACACTCCAATTATTATCCTGACGTCGCGCTTATTAGGAATATTAATGACTTAGCGAAGTGCCTTTCCCTGAAAACCCTGAAATCGGAGATTTAGCGTAATACGACGTTTTGTGTTGACATATGACAGTAAATGGCAAACAAAATTCCCGTTTAACGCAATCACTCGGGTGTCAGTAATGGAAACGTGTCCCTTACCGAGTTCGGCCTTGAACTACTATCAATTTCGTATTTTCCGTATTTCAAATCGCCGTAACAACGACGCTATTTCGTTGAAACTCCCTTCGAAGAAGTGTCTTTCTTATGCGTGAGAGAAAACTGCTCGTTCTCTCAAGCTACGCGATCGTGAGCAGTTACGGTTTGTCATTCGCTCCCTGTTCCCTCCGATTTTAGTAATCGTTAACTTTGCCTCGATTTCCTCCCCAATTTCAGGAATTTTAAGGGTTAAATGGTTTTTGTGATACGCACTCTTCGTTATCTTAACTCGTAAAGAATAACTACAAAAAACCTTACGAGAGATTATCTCTTGTCAGCTAATATTAAAATACTGTTGCGAGAACTTCTCGCAAATGTTTGACTGTGTGATCGAGGAGACGGTATTGAATATATTTTACGGCGAATGCGAAATCGCGAGTGCGTGAATGGACGCGCGGCGATAAAGAAGTAACATATACCTTTTTCTCATGTGTCGGTGTCTGGGTGGAAGTTAAAGATCGATCGACTTAACTCCAACCAAACTAGACTGTTTCTTCCTTTTTGTCGCTTTCCATCCATGGAACCGTTTTGTTCTCGAGAAGAGAGTTTTTCGGTCCATCAAATCAAATTTTTTGTCCATTAATTTTCGTACTAAAATCCCGTGCGGCAACCACGCTCCAGAGTATTACAATAAAAAGCGAGAACAGGAAAACCCTTTCGAAATAAATATGATTTTGATCCTGATATCTATCTCCACAAACGCAATTTTATGTTTTTAAATATTTTACTATAATTTATCATAATTATACCTAATGAAATTGATAAATATGATTACTAAAGTTTACTGTAAAATGCAACGGAAAAGAAATTTTTCCATAAATGATTACCAATTCTCAAATAGTTTTATCTTTTCTTCTTAAAATTAGCAGATTGATCGACGACTATAACAAGATCACATTTTCGAGCACTTTTAATTAAATCGAACTTTAAATCGTCATAAAAATCGCGATATAAATGACTTGCACTTTGTTGTAACTTGTTCGCCGATCATGAATTTCTGGCGGTGTCGACTCGGCAAAAACTTGAAAGGCAGTCGACTCATAAACTCGGCGTGGTTCTTACATTCCTGTTTTACGATTCCCCCGAGTCCTATATACCCCTTTCCTTGCGATCAAGATCCATGAACTTTATTTTCACGATGGAAATTTGAATTATCATTTATGGTCAGGCTCCCTCGTGACGTAAACAACCGTTGCCGGAGGCTGTGGCTGTGCAAATTTTGTAGAATATCTCTTTGTTATATCCACTTATCACGATCTGACACGAGGCAGCGAGGACGAGAGTAATATTGTTGATACGGATAATATTTGGGGTTGGCACCTTGATTGTAATATATTCATCGAACGTGTTGCATCGATCTGATATGCAAGCATACCGCGTTCTAATAATTACGAAATGTCATGTGATTCGTATCTGAGGTTGAAAGCTATCCATCTTAATTTCGACGGATTAAAAAAAGCGATAACGTTGTTCATTAGCGGTGCTTCCGCGCATTAATCATTGCCAACTTTTTATTTCCAGCTCCTATTTCTTGTTATGCAACGGCTATGAGTAAGAGAAGATGGATGTACTGATAATAAAATATTTTTAATATCGTGTGTGTGGGCGTGTTTGCCTCTGTTATCACAACAAACTACAATTATTTATCTTCGTCTTAGTCGACCCAGATTTACACGCGTATGATTAAATAACCGACTATTTTATACCAAACCAATCATAACGGTATTCAGGAAAAATTAAATTCAACAATCATGAGATAAATCATCTAAAATACATCAGCGTAATTTTAAGCGAGAAATTCAGACATGCGAACTTTATCGTTTCGTTATATGAGTTACAAATGACGTGTAATATTACCGATGTAGGTCGTAAATTTCAAGCACATATTGCTATCGAAAGCTATAACCTTGAAATAGATTCTTGTTCGGAAACTTTCCGCCGAAATTTGATGGAACAATCTTGCCTGGATTTTCCAAGGGAGATTGCCGTCTTATCTGCCGTAAAAGTATTCATTATGATAGTAATGGGACATTTAAGATTCTCCTCACACTTAAGGATTTTTTTTCCCTCTCGGCGCATATTTTTCAGCGTCGCCTTACTTCGCGGGCGCGCTATATATCACACGTGAAATATATCGGGACGACTGTGTGTCGCCTGAAAATGGACTGGTTTTAGCCCCGGCGAGAGAAATCGTAAAACGGAATCGCGGAAAGTGTCTGTTTCACTTAGGCCGCTCCCCCTCTCCGCGCTTGAGTCACTCGCAAGTTATCCTACAATCCGTTCAATTAGAAGTTTAATGGTGAAATTTTGGGTAAATGCAGTCGTCCTACATCGCGCAAGGCGGCGTGCGAGCCGTTAATGGAGCAAGCTGCGAACGCGATCGATATTAGATTGTTCCTTCCGGCACTTGCTTGGGCCGGCGATACTTCCACAGCGTGGAAGAAATACAGAACTACATTTTCGTTCAGCCGGATGCTATCAAAACCGTGCAACATGCTATCACTTTCCGTATATATCGACGCCGGTGAAAAGCTATCCTATTTCGTGGCCCGTATAAAAAGAAAAGATCCGAGAGCCGGAGCCTATCGAATTTCTACTTCATAAAACTTTGTCTACCTCCACGCGGCCGCCGCGCCGCGCTGGTACGATATTAAAGCGCGGTATTCGGTTTTTGCCTGGTACCACGCGAAATTTTAACCGTGGTAAAATCGATGGGAAACTCGTCAAAGAATCGAGGGAGGAGATGCGCAACTTCCGATACCAGCTGCGGAACGAAACAACGGAAGCCGTATTAACACTTTCGCGCATAATCTCGCGTAATCTAAAGCTGGGAGCTACGTGCAATTTACAAAAATCTACAGCTGGTTGCCGTAAGGTTCTACCATTAAAATGAGAATGAAAATGAAAAAAAATACTTTATAATATCATGTTTGTAACCATTTGTTGTTTGAAATTGAAAGAAATTTTCACGTTACAAATTTAAATATCTACAAAAGAAAAGGTTTCAAATTTATAAATATGGAAATATTAAAATTTTGGGTGGACAAATATGGACAAAACGTGAACAAACGTATCCCGCTTAGAAATTAATGAAAAATGTTCATGAGGGTGATGATGTCATTTGCCATTTGACATCAGCACTCCAAAATGCAAATTTTTATAAAATTCAGGTGGCATTCGTTTGTCCACGATTTGTCCACGTTTGTCCACCCAAAATTTTCGTTTGCCCATCGTTCAAAAAAAAATTATAACCAAATTAAAAGAGAAAGTGCCAAGAAATAGTGACAGTTGACGTAGTTCTGCGTTGTTGGTTGCGGCTCAGTTGCTACAGAGCCCCTTTGATTTTTTAATATCTCTTGTTTGTATATTTCTTTGTTTAATTTTATCTCTTTTTTTTAAATTCCGTTCAAACGCTCATTTTGAGGAACTTGAAATCAATTTATTGTTAGATAAATGCTGTAATCATAAATATACGAATGATAAAATCATCTGCGTCCCTATAAATATAAAATGACATAAAATGACATAAAATTTAGTCAGCAGCAACCAGATACAGATTTTAAAATGACGTAAGATTACATCAGCGGCTGCGAAAGTGTTAACAATAGCTGCTTAACTATGCGCTCCAATCCGTTTCTAAAGGGAAACGCTGGCGAGGGGCGAAGAACCACCGTGGCCCGAATTCGCGGGTGGTTTTTTACGTGATACACACACCGTACGATTGAAACTTGCGCCATTGGCCTCGCGGCAAAATCGCGGTCCCGAGGCAACCATTTCTGCCGTCCCTCGCGGCGGATGCGAGTTTATTGTTTCGCACAGCTCCATTCGCGCTTATTTACTCATAAGTTACGCGCCAATAGCGCGCATAGTAACTTCATTTAAATGTCATTTCCGTTTCCGGGAACGCGTGTAGGTGCGCTATTGGCACGCTATGAATATGTACCGTCGCAAATAAACGGATTTTTACGCCATTTTCCACGCGCGTGAAGAAGGTCAACGGCAACGTTTCTGAATTATGAACATATCCCTGTTGCGTCTCGAAAGTAGTTCGAGATAAAAAAACAGACCGTTTTTGCAAACGTTTTAGCTCACTTTTCGCATAGAATGTAGTAGAAACGAAAGGTGGAGTCTTTCGATCAACGCTAATTGACGTTAAAAATTTATGAAAAATTCTATTGTTACTAATTGTTACCATTTGACAATTCGGCCACTTGTTCAAATGCGATTGGTTAAAATCTTAAACCACAAGTTAACCAGATAATGAAAAGTCGGGCCTAAGAAAGATTTATCAAGATATCATTTCAGAACTTACCGCATATGCATCAACAAACGTTAATGCATATGATTTTGGATCTGGTCGGTTTACAAGCTCTATACCTAAATATAGCTCCTCCTAAATTCAACCGAACAATATCCCCTATTCGCTTCCGCGCGTATTATTACGCGGCAGAAATTATGCTTACATAAAGCGCCGTCTCCATTAGTGCAGACCCATCGGCTGGAAGAAAGCCTCTGGACGTACATATGAACAATACAACCTTCTACAAATACAAATTTCCCAAGAGACTTACGCAATTCCAGACGCTTCGTTTCGAGAATCCGAAGACTGCTATCTGCGACGTACGGTCGTCATTTTTTTATTCTCTTTTTTTCTACTCCTATACCTACTTTCGTCTAATTCGTGTAATTCGGCGAAATAACGGATTCGGATTCGGACTTTCCGAGATAAGCCAGTGACGCGTGGATTTTCGTGCAAATGAGATGTGCATGCGGAACGATCCGCCGTTAATCATCGGTCGCAAGTCGGGTGACTCGATCGATCCTACCAGCTGGATGCTCAACGATCATAAACCATCTTGTGACCGTTTATGGCATCGGGATTATGAAGCCGTGGAGGTAATGGAAGGATACGACGTAACTCAAGAAGATACGCGAGAAAAGAACGAAGAGATTATTTCGTGCCGCGGGAACCCGCCGTTTATTTACACCAATGGCTGCGAGTGCCCCATCTGTTGTAGAACTATTCAGAGGGACGCAGTGCAAAAGCAGCTTAAAATTTACCAGCTTTGGCGCGATAATGTAAAATTCATTAGCAACAATTATGGCTGTTATTACGTTCACCGTTAGCTCGAGAATTATGCGCATTAGTTGCGAGATTATGCTACGTATAACGAGGCTGAGGAGACAAATCTGAATTATTTCACTATTTTTAAGTGGATCCGTTAATCAGCGTATTCGACAAGTTTGCGCCGAAGGGACGTAATTAAAAACAAGAGCGCAAATTAATATCCTTAATTTTCTTCAGTTTTTCTTTCATTTTTTCTTCTCGCTTTTAAGTTATCACGAAAAATCCATGTCAAATCACACTTCTACTGTTTTTTAAATGTTAGATGCAAGCGTTGAATTTTATTAAAACAAATTGCATTAATATTGTCACATGCAACTCTAATTTAGAAAAATATTTTTCTCCAAAATTGTATTTAAATAAATATCGACAATTGATATTTTTAATTAAATTCACGTAGGTACTTGCACGAGAAATTTAATTTCAACTCCGTTTCTGATTTCGTTTCCATGCAGATGTTGATTAATATCGTTATTTCGATTTTCCTTTTGCTTCGTTTTCAATTTCTGCCCCAAACAGCTCTTAATTACTCATTCAAAATTAGCAGGCAACTGTTCATTCAGAATTCAGCACCATTCCCGAAGGCCCCATCTAAGAACAAGCTTATCCCTTTTATCAGTCCGTCGATTTTCCCAAGAGAAAGTCGAGCCCTTCGTGCTTTTATAACTCATTAGCGCCCGAATGACGTTGGTTTTTATCGCTATCACGTCGGTGACACTATTGAGAAATTGAGACCGTATTGGCAGACCATCGATAACGCGATCATCCATAACGACTTCACGTCGTCGTCGTCGTCGTCATCTTTACCACAACGACGACCCCAAAGTCGCCACGCTGAATAACGCTCGTATTCGTTCTGTAAATCATCATGGTACGTTATATCCGGTTTATAACAGCGGGACCACCTGCACAGAACGTAGACCGGCGCGGCGCGCACGCCCACGCCAAGAGACACATCTTCTCTTTGTAACACAGCAGCTTCTGCGGCACTTGGACCGCTCCGGGAAGTATATATTGACAGTGTCTTGATAACACGATCAGGCGCCACTTCGCCAACAACCCGGCCGCTCCCGCGTACTCCATTACCGCGAGGCTAATCGTATTAACAGCGCGCCGCATCCCATCGCATCCCGCCTCGCATTAACATACGTGTAGATATACAGGGCGACCGGACCGATTTCGCATGCTTGGCGTCTACCTCGATAACGCGGGAACGAAGCCCCCGTTAATAATTGAGATCACCGACGGTAACGAGGGGGAACACTCGGAGTTACAAGGATAAGGGATCTCCGTGATCGCAAGTCCTAGAGAAGCGAGCGTAATGCTCCTCGAATCCCTCTCTCGTTCTCGACTCACATCCTCGGCGAGTTAATGAAATTTTTCTCGGCTTCTTGAGAACTCTACGCTGGATGTTTATACAGGAGCTCTGTAAATTATTAACTTTTGCGAGAGGCGACCGTCGATATTAAATCGGCAAACGTTGTCTCTCGAGTGTCAACATAATTTTGCTGCAAAAACGACGTACTTTTCGATGCAGATATAAAAATAGGAACAATAGGAGCAACGTAGAAAAATCCGGCGAGCAACGTGCGCATTGAGCGATTCATTTAAATGGATTGTAATTGAATGTCGCGGCAAAATGCAAATTCCTGTCTTATCGAAGCACAGGTATATTAAATTATTCGATCGGAGCATAGAGAGACCGATTGTCAATCGGTCCATCTCGCATTCGGTAGATATCAATAACCGATGAACTAATTCCAATTTATATGTTAAACTATGAAATTACACGTTCTCCCGCACACCGAGGGTATCAAAGGCGTGTAATCACGTCTGAAATAGTGCCCTCGAATACAATCTCTATTGCTACCGTTACGTCGTGATTACTGGATTTTATCTACTAAAATCGACTAACGGCGTAACTCGAGAAAAGTAAAGGCCGGTCTACACGCAACGTTTTGTACATCGTTACAAAACGTTGCGTGTAGACCGGCCTTAAGACGTATTAGCGAACAGAAAATTTGAAATGGTTTTTCAAAAGATCGCTTAGTGAGTACACTGAAAAAAAAATTCTTGGTAAATTTGTGAGATGCATTTAGTAATACCATTTTTGAAGTATTTGATTATTATTATCGATTATAATAATAACAAAACATTTTCTAATAATTATAAACATTTGTAATAATTATAAAAGAGCAAATTTTGTTTAGTTGAGGCAACTAAATTATGTAACACTTATTATACGCTTGGTGAAATAGTTTCATCTAAACGTATAATAAGTGTTACATGATTTAGTGAGAAAATTGATAGTTTTTTGATGCGATATATTTCGAAACCATCGATGCATCCATGCATCACACTCACCGCATCCACAATTTCATTAAATATTCAATATCATTAAGTATTCAATATCATTCTTTGACATACTGCCGAAAAATTAATTAAAAATATATACTACCGCGTATATATATATGTTCGCCGCAAAGGGTCGAAAAGTACACTAAGCGTATTATTAACTGATGAATTCAAAAATATAGCGTTCCGTTAATAATGGATTTTGACAGAAGCAAAAACAGCTTTCAGCCAAAACGTTTATTCTGCTTTAAAGAGTTCTAAACTCACGCATTATCGTAAACGGCGAAACTTCAACAGAATATCTCTGCCGTCGGCGCAAGGAACGCGTGTATGAACAATAAAGCGGAAAAGTCAGTTTTAGTGACGAGTGTTCGCCGTTACTCTGCTTTCGTTTCGGATTGTTATCTGAAAATGCACTGGTAGCTGTTTGCAGAGAACGAGGGAGAAAAGATACGTGCACGGTTCAAATCAAAAGGAAGAGCGGCGTAACAAATAGCGAGTAACACAAGAGCAGTGCTTACTGCAATTTTGAGTTGTATCGAACCAGCAGGGCACAGAATTCGTATGTTCCATTTTACATAAGGCGGTATGCAGTATGACCCAGATATCGCGCGCTGTTTCTTTCGATTGTCAGAGGACGAGCTACGAAAAATACCGTCCGTTGCAATATCAAATCGCGCCAGTTTCTGAATTATTTATCCTGAATATATAGAGGTGAAACGTTCGCCGGATTATCGGTGTTACGAAGGCAGCATGTCAAACTTCAACCTAACGTTTGCCAACGAGTTTACCGCTGGGATGTGTCCGATTCTTCAAGATTAGTCGGAAGATGTATGAGACGTTCCATTATCCTTTACATGTTTTCCTCTGATCCTCGTTTTTTTTCTGCTTGCGCGGAGCGTTTTGGTATAAATCCCATGCGGTTTTTCCCTACCGTAAGCGCGAGGAAATTATAATGAGACGAGTTATTATCGTTTAGTACATAATTCTCAAGCGTGCCTCTCTTGGCGCTTTTCTCGCTCAAGTGCATCAGTAAGACCGTAAAGCAACGGCATTTTTTAAGTGCACCCGCCTGACAGGAATAAAACCATCGTCGCGACAACGCGACAAATCTTTTTACGTTCCTCTCTTCTTCGTCGACGACTCGTTGCGGCGCGTATCCTGGAAAATTACGTGGAGAGACGACGGAACGCTCATGTAGTGCCATAAACTTGCCGTTACTGTATCGAAGCTGGGTCGGCCCGCGCTCGCGCTCGCCGACATTTCTAAGGACGCCCCGAGAATTTCAATTCCATGGCGAAGAATGTGGTCGGGGAGTCTGCAAGTGCTTGGCAAGTTGTCGCGGTTGCAAGTGACGATATATCGATCGGACGGAGAGCGGCCGCTTGCGGCTCCGATAGTTCGAAGTGCTCGCGCGCGCGAGACGCGCACGAGACGCTGTCGCATTCATAACGAACGTCTCGGAGATATAAGATTTCTCACTCTACGGGGAGGGTCTTCTGACGCGCAATATCAGAAGGACCATTTTCCGTCGGATGCCATTAGTTTCGTTTCCAAGGGCGCGAGCGGACAGCGGTGAAGCACGCCATTGCCGTCACTCGGAAAAGAAGCGCCGGCGGACGGAATCACGTTTTACAACATCCAGATGGATGGACGGGCTCTTCCCATCGAGCGGAGTGCGTCCATTGTAAATGCGCGCCTGTCTTGCATCCGGAGCAACGCTCGTTTTATTATAGCACGCGTCTTTGATGCCGAGAGAGAGAAAAAGGAAGAAAGAGGAAGGAAGAGAGAGAGAGAGAGAGAGAGAGAGAGAGAGAGAGAGAGAGAGAGAGAGAGAGGATGTCAAATAGAATGCTTGTTGAGCTTGCAGAATTGCCTTCACTTATCTTACAGAAATCATACATCAATCTCTATATTTTACGAGCCTCTTCGCTCAATTCCTATCGATCAATAAAAGCGCAAGACATTTTAATTTTGTCAATCCATGGATTGATAGATCATTACAACATTGTCATTGGAGCATTGGAATGCAGTGTAAACGTTCGTAAAACTTCCGCGATCATTAGAGCTTTTATTCTGACCGTAATTTTTATCGGTCTCCTTTATTACGAGTTATGCCGTTATATGAGTTTTATCGAAAGCCCTATCTTAAAATTTCTAACAATTTTAGGATAATGACACTCAAGACGTAGATGTGATCAATCAAATGGAAAGCGTGGAACGGGAAAAGAGGTCAAAAGAGTAATATGTATTCAAAGACGGGAATGTAAATTGGTTCTATGCCAGCAATCTTTTATTCCATCATAAACTGGCTGCATACAGTTCCAAATGAGACTCAATTAAATATATGGTAAAATCAATGGTAAAATCAATATTTATGCAATTTCAGTATCCAATCTATAGAATTATTTTTGCAAGAAAGAAATTTGTGTAATCAAAATTGCAATTTCATTCGATCAAAAGGAACATACAACATACATTCGCGAAATCTTCCATATACATTTACCGTAAATTTGTCCGAAATACAGTCTATAATTGTATAAAATTTGTCACCGTTATTTTGTAGAGGTGCAAATAAACGCTCTGGGTATAATAAAGTGGACGCTAGCTGGAAGTCAGATACAAGTGGTAAGGAAAAAGAGAGAAGGACGAAGCAAATATACGGGTCGTGAGCACAACTGCGAGATATCGCGCACGTAGGTAAAGTTTAACAAACGGTCTGCTGACTTCTGGATAACCCCGGTACCGAGTGTTGGTGCCGTATTGCGAGAATAGCCGTACATCTCACGTGCCACTCCAGTTAACGGGAAGTTTACCGTATTTTCGAGTGGTTGATTACTTTGTCCCGCATTGTCTTACCGGGATTCCGATTTCATTGTATCACCCTTCTCCCCTCCCCTTTCGCGGTTTGCATCTGTCGAAGATCTAAAACGAATGCCAATTCAACTTAACTTATCTATGGAGACGTATGTATCCTTCCCGAATTTACGAGCGTCGTGGATTAACGCGAAGATATATACGAGAATCCCTGCATATGCGAAGAGATTACTGAATATGAAATTGCTCCTTTTCTTCCGTTTTTAGAAAAAGCACTTTTGTTTTGTTATAATTAAGTAATTACGGGAACAGATCCAAGGCAAGCGTTCTTTCTCAGTGGGGCCTTTTATCTCCTCGCTATTACGAGATTATTAAGGTTGTAGCATCGGTGCAAGCTTAAATAGCTTGCTCATTAGATCTTGTGCACTTATGCGAGCAGCCGGCATTGTGCGAAAAATCGCGAGGAAATATTAAATTTATACGCGCAGTCCGCTTGTTCCTTTCTGCGAAGGAAAATGGAGAAATGAAGGAGTGACTATAACGTTTGGTAGAAATTTAGCGAAAGCTTGATAGAAATTGCGTAGAACTGAATACGGAAACTTGAGACAGTTTGCGGTTTGTTTTGTGTCACGTTACAAAAGGACTGCGCTATGTTTCAGCGACGTTTGTAACGATAACTCTTCGAAGCACTGTGTACGTGTCGAATAAATTTTGGCCTTGTTCAGCGTCCTTCGAAAACAATGGGAATATCAAAACTATGAGAGGATAAAGAAATGGTGAAAAGGACCGCAAGGGATAGAAAGAAATGAACCGGTCAGAGTCCTTGAAAGTTAAATAACCAATCGAGATTTATCTTTAGATTTTATTACAGTCGATCACTCCCGAAACTTGTTTGCTGGTGTTTTTCTAACGAAAGTTTCTGATATTTTTCGACGATCGCGTATATTCCGAGATTAAACTTGGAAAACATGAAGAAAATATTATTATTATCATTATATGTATGAGTTTCTTGAGTCTTTATAGAGTCAATTTTTAGAATAGAATAAAACGTTTATATATTCATAGTGTAAAAAAATTTATATTCACATTTTAAGAATACACTACACGGAGAAAATTTTATATTAAAAATTACTATGTATATTACTATGCAGTAATTGTGGACCATTGGCTGGAATTATAAAAATGTTTACTATGTTTCAACTAAAAAACATAGTAAATATTTTTATAATTCCAGCAATGGTCCACGGCTACTGCCATACATAATAATTTTTAATATAAAATTTTCTCCATGTACTCTTAGACTCTTTTCCTATCCCACATTTTCCATTTGATTATTCTCATCTGCATCTTCAGTGCCATCCCATCATTTTAAAATTGTCACGTATTTCAGGACAGCATATTTCGATAAAAGTCGCATAATAACGTAACTCGCAGTGAGGGCACAATCAAAATTACGATCAAGATAAAAGCTCTTCTCCTCTCAAGATCCCAAATCGATGAGATTGTATCTCCTGAACAGTCGATTCCACGCGAAAGGCGGATACGCTTGTTCGTCCAATTGCAGAATATTGGCTCTTCCGGTGCAAGAAGAGCAAAAAGCTCTTTCTGCGCGGCGTAACTAGTTGTGCGGTCCAGAGTGATTCACAATTTGCATACTTCACGGCTTCGTACCGGCGTGTACCACACTCGAAGCACACCGCATTCTATAGAGGCAATTCCACTCGTTTTCCGCGGATGCATCCTCTTTTCCTTCTCTGCCTTAATGCCAGCGTGAAAGTCGCACGTTCAATTTTCACGCCCCAGTATCCTTTCGTGCATGTTCGTCCGTTACCTCGCGGCGCTATGCATAAATTCTGTCTTTCTTCGACTATGGTGACCGCTATAGCACGACACCGCCGCGCATTTTCGCCGAACACGTACGAACACATCGCCCCGTTCGAGAACATCACCCCGATGCATGAAATTTTTATCGACAATGAAAAGCGATACCGACGAGTCGTGTTTAGAAAGCTGCGACGTACCTTGACTCAAGGGAAAACATAAAACCCCGATCTCCTATCCGGTCATTTAAATGCTCGTATGCAATTTCCTCGGTTTGAATTTTCGAAAACCTCCACACAAAAGTGTATCCATTTAGACTGTATAAGTGTGCATTTCAAAAGGAGTTCGGCATAATTACAAGTGATATTTTTAGGATACCGTACGACAATGCGAACGAGTTCTATTGTAGCGAGAATGAGGATAAATTGCTATTAACTACACTCCCGCGGACATACACAATCCGGCAAATTAGAGCAATTGCGTAAATGCAATTTTACAGTCTGCGGAACAATTCGGTTTAAATCTGGGCTAGTAATTCACTAAGCGCCTAAAGTTGAGAGAGGGGGCGAGGATCTCCTCGCGGCTAGTTTGCGGGTGTTACGAGGACATGAAGTCACATGCATCGTCACGAATGCCACAAACGTCACGACGCCCTTCGCCGAACGCTCTCTCCGCCTCGCCGACACCCCCGTTATATCGATCGTTAGCTATTTTCAGATTCAGGAACAATATTCGAGCGTTAATTGTTCCATTTCACTCGCTACTCATCCCACTGTGGAACAGCGCGTGCAATCGGAGGATAGTCGCGGGCACATACCGCAGTAATCGTGGTGCACGCATAGTTTAAGAACTCTCCGGCGAATTATCCGCGTTATTGAGCGGTTTGTGCGAACAATGCGACAACAGGCGAATGGAGAACACGTTCGGTATCTGGCCAATTAATCCGGATTAATATCGAACTACGCAGAATATGAAATATCAGGCGGGCATAGGTATACGCAACGGTTATCGGATACGAGAGAGGCGAAAATATATTTTTGGGAAACACGTGTTGAATATAAATAATCTACAAATTGATAGCGGGATGTAAATAAAATATTTCAAAATACGACTGCATACGTCAATTTATTTGATGCGTGCGATAACGCGAATAACAATGCGTCTTTGATGCTGTGTTACTGTAATCTGTTGTTCATTTGTAGGCAGGCCGCATAAACTCTGATTTCCATTATACGCCGTAACAACCTAGAGTAATTGTTGCCAACGGCGGCGTGGCTTGGTTGCAATTTATATAGCGCGACGTTATTCAAATATACGCGTGTATAGGCAAAAAGGTCCCGCCGTTCGCATAATTTCTCTGTTAATCTTGCGGCTCCGTATCACGATTGCGACAATGAAGCTATTTATGGCGCCGATTATTATTTTCTACTTCGTTCGGGGAAGTTGTTGCTCTTTCACATATCAAGTTCCACTTGCAATTTTTCCGCGAGACACCGTACCAACAACAATCGTTCTTGCGCGCATGTTAACGACATATAATACCGGAACGGGGTCACATCGTTAGATCGACCGAGTATCGTGCAGAAAAGCGCATTTCGTGAGCAAACAATGCGAATAAACATTTATTTGAGACCATCGCGGAGTACCATGCTGTAAGCGAAAACAATCTCGATTCTAAATCGTGCAGATCGTACATTTCACGATATTTATATACGTTATCGTAAATCACTCGGTACTCGACAAAGATAAAGAGGATAGCGTAAAAATGTAATCGCGTGCTCGGAGAAAATATTCTTTTAGAATAATATCAATTATTGTTACCGTATATCAGCTATTACATCCCATCAAAAGAAGAAAATGGCTGTTTCTATTTCTCTTGTCCGGTAATATCCCATGTTACGATATGCATAGAGCTTACCGTAGATAACGCGAATAATGGAAAGAATAACACGGTTCTGCGGCGCAATTAAGCAAATGATATCCCACTGTTAGACAAAGGAAAATGAAACGGACCTTGCGCAATATGCGCGGAGGTAAAATAGCGATATCAAACCAAAATGGTACGATAGAAATAATTGTTATAAGTAAGTATTGTTTTACGAGGGAGCCATCCAACAAAATAATCTTTCTGCCGCACGATCGCCGACGATTTTATTCAATTGGGTCGATTAAGCGATAGCTTAACGATTGGGAGGATAGGAAATATTAATAATAGAATAATTATCAGAAGGTACACAAAACGCACCGCAATCCCCTCGGACATCTTAATCGAGACGATCGCCGCGGTGTACCATGGTCTGGTTTTATAATTAAATTCCTTTGGGAAATTCAACGGCTCGTAATCAGCACGTTCGTTCTTCCGCGCCCTTCTGCGAACGTGCTTCTCGGGCCATACCTCCTTTTTTGTCGCCATCCCGAACGAGACAGATGAAATTTCACGGATTTCATTCGCCGTACATTCACATTTCCCGAGCTTCTCGGCCAAGTACAGACCGAACGTTTCCGCAGCGCGGGCAAATCGCACGATAATTCATGTTCTCGCGGTCTCATTTCTGCTCTCGCACAAGTAGCGCTTCATTTGAACTTAAAAAGTGACCTCAATCTCCTAATGTATTTTTCAGATCGTGGCGTAGATGGGACCACAGTGGAAAGACGATCTGCAAAGAATTCGTCAACATAAGAATACGTCGCACGAGGCCTCCGAATGAATGCGGAATTCTGCGAGGGGAGTATAACAAGATCCTTCACGTCGTGCTTGAAATGACGCCACGACGTAAATTCTTATCTTCCACGAGAATGTCCGGCCTGTGAGTGGCATTTTTCCGACGTCGGCGGATGAAAGAAGGGCCTATCTTTCTCGTCTCATCGACAACAATTCTTGTGGAAACTTTCATGTCCTCAAAGAGTGGACTTTCCTCCAAGTTTCACAGATTATACATCCCGGGACCAGTTACGCGTTGTTCTCGGCGAACTTTCGTATCGATCCCGCGAGCACGGGACGAACTTTCTTCCGGCACGTTCCGGAAACTTTCTGGAAAAGCGGCGCGATCCACCATTACCTCTCGCCACTTTGCTCTATCTCTCGTTTAATGCGCTCGCGGCTATGAACGGATGATTTCGTTCTACCTACGCGGTAATCGCTGTGTGCTACGAAATGTTCGAGCCAATTGAAAATTAAGGAGATCTCGGGAAGCGTTCGCGCTGAATACGGTTCGGGGCGAAATTCCCAATCCGTTCTAATAACGTCGGTGGAGGATTACGAACAGTGTCGTCGTAGTGAAGAAAAATGCGCGAATCCGTCGTATCTTAAAATTCTAAGCGCATCGGACGACAGGAACGACCACTGACATAATGCGAACGGTGGACCCGAGTGCAAGCGATATTGCGAGGACTCCGTGAACGCTTAAACGAAGATTCAGTTCCGGCTACCGTCAACGACTAATTGAATGCGCGAAGCTACGAAAGGTGTGCCCTTACACCGCACGTGATCCGACGAGGAGGAGTCGACGATAACGCGGATTTTCCACCGCAGGAAGATTTTATTAGCGACGTGATGCGAAAGCTTTCCCGCCCACGTAATCGGCCGTAAAGCATACGAAATCGTAAAAGGTCGGCGTAGAACGTAACTTTTCCATTTGTGTGAAACGTGATACGAAAGTTTGGCTGACCTAATTAGTGCGACGCGCGGTACAATGTCGCGAAAAAGGACGCTGAGTAATGAGCGAGCGAAGCGGGAATGACAGGTTGATGGAAACAATCGCAAAATCTCGGATCCCTTAGAAGTCCCCGTCGTATGACAGACCGGATGGAACGTTTCTTTCGGGATAAAACGCGAAACAACGAACATTCTCGCAAGCTCCAGAGCCGGCATTCATCTACCCAATACTTGGGCGAGAAGCTAATGCGAAAAAACTGCCTCGTCGTAAAACGACGAGTGAATTTCACGACGAAACATCAACGACGCTTTAGTAATCGTTAAACGACACGTGGTTGAAGCAACGGCGGACAGATTAAACCCAAACTCCTCTTACAGACCAGAGCACCATCATTAGGGTGATCATCATCGATTCCTGATCTCGTCTGACTGTACAAAAAGAGGCAAGTCGATACGAAAATCCTCCGCGGCAACGACTACACCCACAGAGGAGGATAGTTATATCGAAGCTTCGATTATCGGTGAAAAAAAAGCGCACTCATCTACGGCGAATAAACCGCGAGTACAATGGAGCCTCATCCGGCAGCAGCCGATCGGCGGTTTGGGTCGCGATCGGATTCTGCGGAGAGCGCCCGTGCATGAAACGCAAGTGGAAGCGAGCTCGGACTGTCGAGTCGAGGGCTGTCGGTCCGTGCCACAACGTTACCTCGCGGTTTAATCGGCGAAGGCATATAGTAATCGTTCCAATATCATCGACGGACGTGCCACCGGCGCCGCAGCGGAACTAATGAAATGTCCCGTCGCGCGAAAGTACGATCATTATGACATGGTCGATAAGCAGGAGAACGGGCTCAAATTAACAATTTTCATAATCGAGCGGCTGTGAATCCTCCCGGGCGATTGCGAAGGGCGCGCCCTCGTCAAAATCCATTCGTCCCACACGCCTCTGCGATTTTTCCAATTAAGATCGACCGAACGGAAAAAAGCACGATTCGCCAACGCGTGATTCGACACGATGCGACACGCCAGGATTAAAAGCTCGTGCTTTCGTGCGCGTCGGCGCTTTCACGAAAGATCGACCCTGAAGGGGAGAATCGACGACGCAAGCGGGCGAGCGTGAAGCGGAATTTGCGCACAGTGATACGCGAATACGACCGATGGATGTTTCTCGGTTCCACGATTCGGAAACTCATCCCGCGACGACGGAAAGTCGATGCGGAGAACTCAAACGTTGTGACGATGCCTCGATTGTAACGTGTTCTTCTATCGCGCGAGAACAAGCGCGACGCAAGTTTCGGCGCTACGTCGACGTGGTCGTGAAAGCTCGCCCGACTTGGTCGGCTGGTATGCGCGGTTGACAAGAATATGTAAGTTATTTCCCCTGAAGGACGATAACCACGCTAGTTTCAGCCCACATCGAATTTCGGCCCTTTTAAAGCGAGAGGGAAATTTTACAGGTACCGGAATATACCCCGAAAATATTCGCCTTTCGAAAGAGACAAACTGAGGACAAACGTGCGGACGCACTTGACGAATAACCGAGTGCGATAACGAATTCCCTTTTCGGCGATATTGATGTCATAATTGTGTTAGAGATTATCAAAATCCAGTTATCATAAAAACTCTGCTCATCTCGGAGACGGGAAAAGAATAGCGAATAACGGATCCGTAAACGAGGGGGGAATGAAGATTGCGTGCTCCGGGCGACAGCTCAGCGAGCTTTAAGGCAAGACACCGCAAAATTGCAAACGGGAAGGCGAGCGGAGGCGGCAGTTGAATAGCGGTGTGGTGGAGAGCAGGATAAAAACGGCGACGGCCCTTCGCTTGTCTGTAGCTCAACGTAAGTCAACGGAGAGACCGCGGTATTCGTGATGCAGAGCCTCGACGACTTGACGACGTACAACTCCACGTCTCACTTCTGGAACGTGACAACGACGCTGTGGTACGACAATGACACATATCACAACGGCACCAACTACACGATTCTGGCGCCGCGGAATCAATTCGTGCTCCCGTGGTGGCGGCAGATGATCTGGACGCTGCTGTTCGCCGGCATGATCACCGTGGCGACCGGCGGCAATCTGATCGTAATATGGATCGTGCTGGCGCACAGACGGATGCGCACCGTCACCAACTACTTCCTGGTGAACCTCAGTATCGCGGACGCCATGGTGTCGACCTTGAACGTCACCTTCAACTACACCTACATGCTCAACAGCCACTGGCCGTTCGGGATGCTCTACTGCAAGATCTCCCAGTTCATCGCGGTTCTCACGATATGTGCCAGCGTCTTCACTTTGATGGCGATATCCATTGACCGGTAAGTGTCTCTTTTCTTTCCTTCTCTTTTTTGGGATAATACGCTTTCGAGAGTCAATTGCGAAAGATAGGTATCTTAAGTCGCGATAGTCAATATTGGGATACTGTCGCTTAGGCTCTTCCCCCGCTATTGTACTATAGATGTAATGTTATCGCGAACGAGGGATATATCCGTCAACGCTAATCGTCCTGCCTAAGCGCGAGTCATCGCCATGATCCTTAAATAACTCGTATATCAAACAATCAATAATCCCGAAGGTAGCTCTCTCTTACAATCCCGTGCAAGTTCTACCTTTCTTCCCCTCACTCGAACGCGTTCACGCTTTTAGCGCGTGCTGAAACCCCACTTAGATCGATGTCCGGTCCTGGGAAATACATTTCTTCCTGTTTATCTAGAGGAGTCCCGACATGCGTAGAAGTAGGTAGGTATAGCGTGGGTGCGTCAGATATGACGTCACGTTAGGGAGGGTTAACGGTGAAACACGGAAGCGGGTCTCAGGCTAACGACGGAGATCAATCTGACGTCGAAAGTCAGCCAAGGAAAATGAGGAAGATAAACAGTCGCGCTCTAGCGTCACCTGTCCCGCGATTAGACGACGTGGAACTTCATCGCCCAGATCCAATTACATAGTTCTACAAATCTCAACTTCTTTATTTGCGACTTGATCGAATTATCGTTGGCAGATATTTGCGCGTGTAAACGCGCGTATTGGAAAAGTTCGGAGTTGCTCCCCCTTCTCCCATTTTCTAAATCTGCTACTACGGTTTTACGAGTTATCATCATATCGAGCTGAAGGTTAATATCATTTGATATCGTTTTTTCTTCATAATAGTACATATTTCGAACTACCATACCAGCAGTTGCCCTATAACGAACTGTTCGATAAGGGAAATGCAAGCGCGAAAAAATAGGCAAATAGAACAGGGAACAGTTTTTTTACGGAAATATCGGAGAAGTGCAATTCAATCTGCGAGCTTGAAAATGCCGAGTTAATTTTCCAAAGCGATTTTCCTCTTGAATGAACGCCATTCAGAATTATACTCTCAATGGAACGTATAATTCGCCGTTCTTTTTATTGTCACCGCAGATCCGCAGGAATTATTCTTTTCTTCTCTTAATTCGGTTAGACCACGATTCCTTAATTACATTGGAAAAAAAGTATTCCCTTGATTAAAGGAAAAAACTTTCCATTCCAAAATTGAGTAAATTGATACAAGGAATCGCAAATTCTAAAGATACCGTTAGAACAAATGCAATTGAATTTGTAACATTCCGAGAGCGAGCGCTTAAATTCTCATAAATCTCGATTAAAGACTTAGTCGCTTTTCAAACCAAACAACCCATCCCAAAGCCTATTACGCCAAGTTCGCGTCCTGCCTAGCGACGCGAATGATTGCTTCAAGGAACTAAAGTCCGAAAGACTGAATACAGAAAACCGCTAGTCAGAACGTTACTTTCTTCGGGTTGGAGGAGCGTATGCTCATTTCTTCTCAATTGTGCTCCAGAAGAAAGGCCATTATTCGAGGACAACATCCACAGCCACGAAAAGCGTAGAATGATTAAAGACCCGTCCTCCGAGAGATACCCTGCATAACCAATGCTTTCCCCAAGTCCCCAAGAGTTATTCTAAAACGACGATGTATTTCTCGAAGATTTAGATATTTTGAAGCGGAATTGCCGATAAAAGAACGCGAAGAGCGATAAAAATTTCGATCGCCCGATGTCGCCGACAGATGCTACGTGATATCGGAAGGTGCTCGAAGGTCGTAAATCCCGAAATTCGTTTTTATATCGGGGATAGAACGCAAGAGGGAGGGTCGTTCATCGGTGCCGGTGGCAATCGCCGATAACCGCGAACAGCGAACGTCGCGCGCCGATGGATTTATCGCGGGGAACTAATTTTCGACGATACACCAGAGGATAATACGAATGTTACGCATATCATTGCCTGCGCGACAGCGAGCGGCCCGACATTCCGTGGGCGACATCGATACAGGGCCGTTTCCAAGTGACATTTCGTCCGCGGGAAACGCCAATGGAGCATTGCACTCGATCGGTTACGGCGGCATTCCCCAGTAAATGATAATGTGCGTTATCACGAGTGCGAGAATCTGAGACCTCGACAATACACTACGTATGGAGGAAATAGGTAGGGAGAAAGAGAGAGAGAGAGAGAGGGGGAAGGGAGAGAGCCATCAATGGAATGTAAGCATTGCGTCCGTTGTGATAGAAATAACGGACATTGTAGCCCACTCGGATATCGTTCCGATCGATTTTCCCTGCGGAAGCTTTTATCTAGATCATTAAATGTATTACAGTGGAGCTTTATACGTTGCTGCAACGAGCTTCTGTAAATGCGATGAAATTGAATGGACCGGAGGGGCCTTAATCGACGCGCAGACAACGAATGCAGAGTGTTACGACGAAAATTTATTCCGACGAATTCATATCGCATATGACAGAGGCAATCGCGTGCGCTAAAGTGAGATCGCGTTTACGATAAGTGCGGGATTCCGAACGGCAAATCCGTTCCAAATGAATTTTCGCGCGATTCTATCGGTCGCGTCCTGTAGAATCGGCCGCGTCGGGGGAGCAGACTTTATCGTAAATAAAAAAAAAATCAGAGATTGGACCGCCAGTTAATTTTCCCCTGCACTCGATAGCCCACGCAGGGATATTGCTGTTATCACTATCTACCGGCGTAGAGGGACGTTAGCCTGTCGATACGAAGTATCGCTAGGGGATGGTCGATCTTGAGAGACTGAGGAAAAGGCGATCGGCACGCAATCGCGACAAAAACGAGCTCGGCAAAGTTTCCTTTCATCCGCGTGAGAAAGGAGATAAATAATTGCTGCGGCGCGGCGGCGTAAAGTAAAGAATCACTTGAAATATTGTGTCGTCGCTTGAAATATTCTCGCGCCGGGCATACCTATAGCGGGAAAACGCCTTTCCGAGAGGACGACTAAGCTGTGAACGACACCATTAAGTATCGCCATGAGAATGAGCGAAAAATCCCAATGAGAATAATTCTCCGAGAGGAATCGCAAATTATTTTGCGAGACACTTGACCTTGCTGCAGCCGCTACGAACGTGCAACGGACTAATTAGGTTTCTGCGGTTAATGCCGTATCTCCGTGTGGAAACCGGGAAACGGTTCTCGTCCGTGTGCTTCGCCGGGCGGCGAGTCACGTTAAGGGTTGAAATATTAACCGCGAATAATTGCCATGCCTTTTTGCTTAATTCAGAATTTAGAACCGTAGCTGGATTGCAACAGAGCTCATTAAAATGCAATTGGACGCCGTGTAGGATTGTGCATAACGCACGACGTTAACTTCGTTATTTTTACGAATCTCCCTGCGAAACATTATTTTCGAATTTCGCGATAATAGAATGTATCTGATATCTCGCTCACACACAATGGAGAGATAAATATGGAATTGAAAGTTGATTTTCCAGACTATTTTCACTCTAAACATCATCAGGAGCGGATCTTTCATGCAATTCGTAAATTCGCCAGCAAAAGTGTATTGCAAAAATTCTTCGCTCGATATTTATCCCGAAAGATTGTTATCATCGAGTAAATACTTAAGATTCTTTGTAGTCCTCTTTATTCAAGAAAAGCTCTCTCTCTCTCTCTCTCTTTTTCTCACATAGTTCCCTCTCGCTCGTACTTTTTCATCGCTAGTTGCAGTTCATTCACGCGTACAAACGAACGTCTTATCCTAAGTTAAAACGCGCTGGCGTTCGATTTTCTACGGACAAAAATGCACCCACGCTTCCCGCATGTCCTATCGAGTACGAACGTATCTACGTTGCATAACAAGAGACAGCAGCGGTATTGAAATGTTCGTCATCGAACGTTCAGTACCGATAGTTTCATATTAGTACCTACATGTCGTAGCAAGATCTCGTTTGCTTACTTTTACAGAATGTTAACGACTAATTTTTAAATTAAGACTCGGCGAGACTAGAAGAAATTCGTTTGTTGAATATTTTAACGATGAAATGAAAGAATAATATTGTGTAATTACCAAACAGCGAGAATCAAAACATCAAATGCTACGACGAATACACTATGCTAACGCGAATTACAACGGGTGTGCACACGACGTAATTGCATTCTTAAATACATATGACATCAAAGAGACGGAGAGAGGGAGGGAGAAGGAGAGAAATGTATTATTCCGAAGACTTCACATCTGGAAACAGAATTCTGTTATTCGACAATACTTGACGGTTGCAGGAGCTACATGAAACCGTGGGACGTATTCGCGTTTGAAGAATGCGCATTTCCAGATGTTGACGTCATTATAACGTCTCTGCGTATGTTTGGCATCCATTATTCGCATGGGAAATGCACGCAGCATGACGACGACGTTGACGACGGAGCGGCAGTTAGCTCCTTGCGCGGTATGTCACGTACATGCTTCCGATACCAATTCAAATGAGAGTGTTGAAACAATGCCGCGCAATGGGCGCACTACCACCACCGCGAGCCGTACTTGCAAAACGGAACTCCGTAGAGAGTTGCTTTGCCACGCAATAAAATAAGAAACGCGAAACCCGGGGAAAAATATTCCCCCTCGACTCGACAATAACGTTTGTCTGAGGCGGCAACGAAAATAATGCGGCCTTACTCCCCCGAAGTGGATCCTTCATATTAGAAATTCAATGAGAATTCAATGACGCGTAAACGGCAGTTCACGGATCGGTCAGGGGGTTTACGTTTCCGAGAAATGACGGGAGAGCATCTCGGAAGCGAGAGCAAATAAATCCGGAAATATCGCTCTGCGGATCACTGAGGGATGCACTGAGGGTCGATAAAAATGACTCAATTAAAGGCCGAAATATAGCGCGGCTAATACCGTCGTCGATGCATCGATAAAAGCGGTGCTTATTGGTGACGCGTGGCAGATTGGTCCACGCTAGGCGAAGGGTATAAATTCACGTTGAGCGATGGATTCCGATAGAGCAATGCGATTTCCGATCCCGACTGCGCGTCTGTTGCCGATACTCGTCGCCTTGGTAAAACCCCGTCAGTTATTAATCTTAATATTCTATCAGCTGTCGCAACATTCTATCGATTTTATTAACTTTATAAATTATTCACCTTAAAATTCTATTAATTATTAATCTTTATCGTCATTATTGATTAACCGTCCATACCAGGCTATTAATAGCAGTTTATCATTTAACCAGAGAGCTTAATCGATAGAAATTCTAGCGAGTGGATAACTCAGGGAATAAAGAAAGTAAATAAAGTGAATCTTTTACAAGTTCACCATTAATTAAGGGCAAGGTGATCGATGACGACGATGGTGAATTCAGTGCGCGAATCCATGTTTTTAGCACGACTATATCCTTGACAGTCGGTAGCGGCACGCCTGTTTCGAGCCTCGACGGTGATCTACGTTCGACGAGTGAAGAATTTACGGACGTAGCTACAATCTAGCAGTTCGCCTCGAGTGACTATGCGATCGCAAACGTGCGCTACTACGCGTAAAGTGGAAACTCGATGATATCTAAAAATATCGTGGCGCTCCTCGAACGGAAATTCAGCCAGCGATCGCGAAGGCGATACAAGCGAATCACACGTCGTATGCATTTACGACTCGAGTAGCCGCCGAGGATTCAACAATACCAGCTTTCCCGATCAAACTCGCGCACGAAAGGTCAAACTCAGGTTCGATAGCGGCCACGCCGAAGACAGAGGCGTCGAGTGACGTTCGGACTTCACGTTATCGGACGAAGTGTAAGAGACATCAAGTGCAATCGAGAGTTCTTCAACGACGGCGTACCCAGCTCCGTCCAAGTCGGAACCTAGCCGATCAGACCGACGAGCTCTTTTCCCGAAACGACGACGAACCACGATTCAATTTCCTCGACCGATCGAAGCGCGGATCCTACCTCGCGGGGATTGTCACCGGAACGCGAATCGATTACGGCAATCCGGGTCGCTTTAAGCGACGAAAGTCTGCAGCGAAATGCAGCCTTGCACGAAGGGAACGAGGATCTGAGGAATCGCGCCGAGTCCCGTCGTCTAACGAGTACCGTCGCCTCGAACTTTAACGATCGCGACAACGACGACGCTGCTAACGACCATCCGGCACCTGACTAGAGTGACTAACAAAGTAACAATCGAAGAAACTTGGAATTTCGAGAAAGAAACGTCTCTTAATCAAAGGAATGAATCAAGATAACAGCCGGAATAGTTTTTATCTCTTTATCGTCGTGATTCACTGAGAAAAAAAATTTGTTGAAAAACGCAAAATGTGTTTCATCCAACTAAAATATTTAGTTTGATACGTTCAACTAAACGTTAGTTGGTTTAACTGAACATTAGTTGAATTAACTAATTCTCGATTTAAAAATTTTGGTTGACATGAATAAACTATACCTTTTTTAATGCAACTTAATAATTGTTGAATCAACCACTGGATCAACAACAATACAAATTGAATCCGTACAACCAATTTTTTTTCTCAGTATGCGTCTTCACGCGATCAATTTTCTCTATCGAAGAATATAATCTACATGATATAATCAACAGATTCCAATTTATCTATCGCATTCACCTTACCGGAAACGCCATCAGAAACTGACGGATATCGAGCGATATCTAACTATCGACTCGATCCAGCGAACTCTCCTCAAACGGCTGTCGAAACTTCGCTGCGAATTGATAACGTTGATACGCCTCCATGCATTGATAATCGAGGAGTTTATCCTCACAGCGCTCCGTTATATTACGCTCGTCAGTTTTGCTCGTACAGGAAGCGCGATACGTAGACAATTGCCGAACGATATTCGACGATCCAGCGTCAGTTTACGTGAGAATACCGGTTTCTCGTTGTTGGATTGTTTATAGCGAAAAGTTAGTTTGTCCGCGAGCGTTGTTTCATGGAAGAGACCTACAAGTTTGCAAATTGATTCTATCCCCGACCCGCCTGACACGCTGCACCACGTTGAACAGCTCGCGAGTAAATTGACAGGGATCGGTTTCCGCCAGTGGCAATTTTTGACGCTCTCTTCAGATTGGACTACAAAAAATCCCGACTGGATATTCACCTAGATATTCATCGTGGAAACCACAGACACTCAATTCTGTGCGGGATAACATGGATTACGAAGCGTCAAATGACGCTTTCTGGAAAAGAGGAGGGAGCTAGATTCCGCCGCCGGAACCGAGCGACGGTAGAGCAAACAGAAACGATATTGAATCTTTTAATAATAAAACCATCCAACGGATCACGGAACAAAGAAAGTGCCGAGACGAGTTCGTATTCGAGAAGCGGAATTCCGTTGCGAGAATCGACGTGGATCCGAGTAACGAAGCGACGCTTACGAGCGGAAAATATGAACGAGGATCAGCGCGTAGTCAAAGACGCGATAAAGTTTGTCTCGCTGAACGCAAAAAGCACCGATCAAACGCAGCTTCGAATGAATCTGAACGATTCGACAAGCAACGGGGAGCAACAATACATCGAGTGTAACAACGTGAACGACAATTTCAGTACCGGATCGACCGCGCGTAAACACGGAAAATTCAATCGCCTCGTCGTCTACGTCGACGAGAAACGCGAAACTGTTAAACTGTTAAACGCTACGATAAAATCGTTACCCTCGCGAATTTCCGGCGAAAGGGGTAGTCCCGGTAGCGATAGTTATAACGCGAACGTGAATACCGCCTTAAATACCGACGTTAATAGCGATCGTAGCTGGAATATCAGCGTTTCGCGAAAAGCGAGCAGCTCGCGGTTCAATCAAACGTCAGGAATGAATCACTTAAGCCGACTCCAGTCACTCCCCAGCCGGAGGGGATAGCGGGGAAATTGAGCGAATGCTCGAGTACCGCATCGCGTTTTGGCCTGCCAGAGATAACGGTCAATAAAATTGACGGAGAAACGCGATCCGACGCGGGCGGAAGGAAGTTGAATTTAAAATTGGAACCGCCGACGTCGATTTCGCCGTCGGATACAGCCGCGGCTGCCAACGCGAATGCCAATACCACCTTGAATCGCGAACAACAGTAACCGCGGGCCGCGCAACCATTTCACCTCTACGTCTCTCTCAGTCATCCGTTCGGAAACAAAACTTCCGGAGAAACCTCCGTTAAAGGGGACGTTGCCGCGCCGATAGCCTGCAGCTCCGATCGACACGCAAATGTTGGCGACCGCAACGCAAATGTTGGCGTCAATCAAAACGTCGCGCACGTCATCGATACAGTTTGAAAACGACATAGTAAATCTCCACCGGTCGACACGAACGAAACGCGATGCAGACTGTGAATGCGGCGAGATACCAACGGGAATGGCGATGTCGCGATATATTCGAAACACTCGCGCGTTGACTACGATAATCCTTTCGAGACGAGGAATCGCACGCAGGCCGAGTCTGCTGCGTGCGAAGTGCGGATTCTTGCGGAACCGCAAGCGACGATTCCGAGCAGCGATTCGGAGACGTCTGCGCTTGATCCTCAAGCAGAAAATCAGATTAAACGAAACCCGACTACGCATCGGCGGTGTCTGAGCAGACGCTTGAAGGCGACCGAACCTGTTGAGTCGCAACCTGTTGCGGCGGCTAAACAATTCAAAACAACTTATTCCGCTAATTTGTCACCGGCCGCATATTAATAATGCGTAACGTGGGGTCCGGCGAAAGCGGAAAGACCAAAAGTCAAGAAACGTTAACCGTTACATTATATGATGCAACCAGAGGCGTATCTAGGGTATGGCAAGTATGGCACATGCCCTGGGCGCCACTTGAAGAGGGGCGCAATTTTTATTAACCTGGTACTACTCGACGTCCTTCCTCAAGCACGGTAGACATTAATGCATATAAAAGCTAAAACAGCAGTCTAACAAGTTGCTACCTAAATTTAAAAAGATTAAAAAGCTTGACTTGTATTTTTGAGCTGATATTATGGTAAGTTAAAAGATGTGTCATATGTGTGTTTGGACAGGGGCGCAATTTTAGTGCTTGCCATAGGAGCTATTTTCCGTAGATACGCCTCTGGATGCAACAGATGCATCGAAATACTAATAAAACGTTGATCGATGTAACAACCACGGTTGCAACAGTATAACTGACAGCTTCGAAGAATTTTCAACGACAATTGCCTCCGGAATGACTCGATCTCCAAATGATTCGCAATACGATTGACGCGCTATCACCTTTTCACTCGATCGATCGTAGGATTTCATCGGCCAACGTAAATAACGTACATAAGCAGGGGTGCAGACGCGAACTGCAACGCGAATTTTAATCAAAATACCGACGGCGTTATTCCTCCAACGATTGGAGGGCCGATTAAAATTCCGACGCCGTCGTTCAAGGATCGATCGATCTCGACGGACACGGGAGAATTCGAAACGAAGCAAAATGCCACGTCTTAAAGACAAGTCTAACGTTCAAACGTCGATCAGCGACGTCAGCAACTGGGGTTACGAGTCAAGGGCTACTCGCTTGATAGCCCGTCGACGGGGATCCGCGTTCGACTTGAACGCCGAGAGCGTCGCTCGGCCGAGTGTCGGTCTGGAAACGAGCGCAAACACCACGAGCCACTACGTCGGGTCGAAGGTAAACGGAGTTGCGAGCGTCAATTTCCTGAGCGCGCATCCGACCGTGGCGGCCGATACCTCTGGTTCGGGACGGGCGCCTTTAGCGTCACCGCAATCCAGCCCCTCTATGTACAATCCGCTGGCAGCGCGCGTATCCGCTGTCGTAAACAGTAATTCGAATCAAAAGGCTAATCTGAACGTGGGTTACAAAGCGAGTTCCGATCTCGGAACCGCGAATAGGAAACGTGGGACGTTCGCGCACGCGGAGGGAGCAGCCGTCGCGTCGGTTCGCTCGGTACCGGGCGTTCTGGAACGCCGCCAGGTCGTCGAATGTCAGCGCGGACTACAATTGCGCGAGCTACAATTACCACGCCAACGTCAACGCCGACTCGGACGTCAACGCCGACCCGGGCGTCAACGTTGGCGCGGCCGGCGCCGCCGGATTAAACGCCGACCGGCCGATTGTGACGATGGTGAATCGCGTCATCGATCAACGTCCTCCCTTCGCCAATAATAATAATCCGACGATGGGAGCGGACGCTATCGTGGTTTCGACGCTCTGAACGGCTTCCCGAACGCCCGCGCCGATCCGCTCCCGACAACGAAACGTGCAGCACGATATCAACTACAACTTCTTTGTAGACAGTAACACGAATTACAACGCGAATTATAATGGCAATTGTAATCGGAAAGCAGAAACGACACGACGGGACGCCGTCGCGCGGCGCCGAACGGAAGAAAGGATAGTACGAGTTGTGGTGCAACAGAGGCGAAGATAAGAAACGACTTGGACGGCGACCGTGAAGCGAAGAAGAAGCTCCTGGGCAACCGCAGGACGCAAGAACCGATAACTTGGCTCGGGCATTCTCGACGGGTTAATCTGCGCCGGTCAGTTTGGCCGAGATGAACGTTCATCGCGAGGGATTACGGTAACGAGAGATTCACGTCGAGCGTGACGTGGCTTGATAAAATATGCATTGCATCGGCGAAGCAGCCGTGAGCAGCCGAGGGATTACGGACCGCTGTAAAACGTAATTCATGATCGAGCTGCAAGAAAACACCGCGCCGTCTCGGCGAGAATAATAGGTGATTAGTGAGGCGCAAATTTAATAAGGCAAAATTCAATGCTGTGTGTAATGCAAATCACGCTATATCAATTAAATTCTTGCACTCAAGCTTCAGAATGTTCAACGCGATTGTAACGAATTACAAAAGAAAATATTCGGAGCGAAGACAAAGAAATTTATGTCGACGATATATCTCAGAATTCGATCGTTATAGCATGTATGTGCTTTGACAAATTGCAATGTCAACACGTAGATGATGATATGATTTTACACACGCTCAAAAAAAGAGCGAATAATCTATTTGGGTTCATTCGATCCCAAATAAGTTGAATGTTATAATTAAGAGACATAAGGACAAAATAATAAAAACGAATGCAACTGAACTTGTCTACAAGATAAATTGTGCTGATTGTAATAAGGTTTATATTGGACAAACAAAAAGACACCTAGCGACACGTATTAAAGAACACCAAAATGATATTAAAAAACATGAAAGTAATCATTCAGTTGTAAGTAAGCATAGATTGGCATACGGACATAATTTTGATTGGTCAGGAGCTGAAAAAAAAATACTCCACAAAGAAAAATATAAAAATAAGAGAGAGATAGCTGAAACGTTTTTTGTCAAAAAACATAAGAATACAATTAATTTAAAAAAAGATATAGAGAATTTAAATTCAATTTATGATAAAGTAATTTCGTCCGTATGACTTGATGTGACTTATACCCATATTTGTATCGTTATTTATTTGTCCTTGTAATCTTTTAATGATAGGTATATTTGTAATAGCTTTGTTCAATTTGATCAGTCTGCTACTGGCTTTTGACATGTGCACATACTCGACATGGCATTAACTACAATTATATAATTAACTTCGTTTTAATTTTTTGACCATGCATATATATTTTTACAATAGTGACATTTTTATATTTAGGACCTGCTTTACACATATTTGTTTTTTATTTATGATTGACACACAAGACAAGTAAGCAATTTATCTTTTTATTTCTATAATTAATGTATATTCACATATTTATTTAATTAAATTTATTTTCATCTTATTTATTCTAATTTATTAGTATTCCGTTAATACTCAGTTTATGGATAGAATTAAATTTTATGCAAATATTTGATTTTTTTTATAAAAAATTCTTTTCCAGCCTGGATATGATTGTTCAGGAAGATTTTCATATATAAGGGATGTCCTTGATGTGATGTAATAATTCTTTATTTATATTAGGTAACGCTCCTCTATGTTAAAATTAATTATGTGAATTTTACATCTTAATATTTTTTGATTATTATGTATGATTAAATAAATTGTTGTTTGTAGTGTACTTGAGAAGGACCCAAACCACGGGTCGAAACGTCGTGTAATTTTTGAGTTGAAATAAACTGTGGCCAATTTTAAATATACTTTGAATTATTACTGGCGGTCTAGCTATATACATTTCTCGAATAATCTAGTTAAAAATTCATACTTCCCTTTTATAGTCGATTTGCATTTCAAATTATATTTGAGGAGCATCTTCGTTCTCGCGCTGAAAGAACTTCCTTTGACGAATTTACACGTGTCACGTCTCAAACGACGAAGTAAAAAAAAATGCAAACCACGTTTCGCGGTTTATTTCTAGAGTAACGTTGAAACTGCAAAATTCATAGCGATATCATACATGGAAAAGTGTTCGGAATCGCATTAATCTCGCAGCCACTTATTAGCTCGTCGAAACTTTCACGTATCTCCTAAGTTTATCTCGAAAAGGGGACGCGGGTTAATATTCTCCAGTAATTTATTATCGTGACGGTGCAATAAGGGTTCGAAGGGTCATGACCCTACATCTTCGAAACCTTTTTCAAGTTTCTGCAAAACATAGTGGTGCAATTCGTATCATCCTTCTCCCCAAAGGACGATATCTCCGACAGAAGATGAACCCTTGGGAATTTTCGTAGCCCACTTTCCTATAAACCACTCCCACGTTCGGAAAACATGCAGCATATATGACAGTTATCTCTCTTTCAAGGAACATCTATTTTCCGCAACTTTCAATAAAGATCGTGAGCCTTGTTAAAATTCAACACGAAACTTCAAGAGATATCTAACAATCGTTTAAAGGGTCTTTTAAATATCTATATTATACGGGAATTTGCGCAGTTGCATAATATAAATTAACTACATCCGGAACATACAATAAATTGTTACATTATTAAAATATTTCTATTCATCAAAATTTATACGTATCGAATTTAACTCAACTAATATCAAGTTTCTGACATTTGAAAAAATTTACAATTTCGAGATTCATTATGTTATATTTAAAAAGTTAGGAATCTAAAGGGCATGTACAATAATGTCAGCTACAACAATAGCTTTATATAAGTTCTTTAAAAAGTGTGAAAATGGCCTGAAGAAGAGAGAGAGAGAGAGAGAAAATTATCGTCTTGTTAAACGTTTATATATCTTGCAAACCGATTTGAATTTTGATTTTGTAATTATATTCTATGATGTCTAGCAATATATTAATATATTTTATGATGTCTTCTATTGAAAAAATAACTATGCATTTTTATTAAAAAGTTATATATATATATATATGTGTAAAAATATCCTGCTGTATTTGAAAAATCCAGTCCACATATGCAAAAACTAGCTGAAGTAAGGAAAGACGTACAAAGTTTGTAGTATAGATTCTCTTATATAAAATAAAAATTACAATATCGAGATGGGCTTATAAAGAGTCAAACGCAGTTATTGGTGCATGAATAATTCTTTATGGAATTACATATCATGAAGTAAGGAAAGCCACAGCGGATTGAAAGTAGTACGAGTAAGCATATAAATTAGATGCAAGGAGGTCAAGATTTTCCTCAATCCCTACTTTCGAGTAGATGATGACTGTGTCGCCGTACCAAAAGAGGTATGGCTTTGCAAGAGGTAAAAAGCTCTTTTACTCGAGACGAATGCGAAACAGGTTGGTAGTTACCAGTAAAAGCATCGAAACCGTCTGTGTAACGTAGCCACGTTGCAGCCCGACTTTGTGGATAATTCATGAGAAGCGAATTTTTTACTCGACTTCCTCCGAATAGTTTCATCTGTCTACCTCTGCAAAATCCTGGTTAATCTCCAGCGTTACGTATATGCGTTACAAGTTAATGCTTGGAAGATCAACGAAAAAGCAGTGTTCTGACGCGACTTTTCTCATCGATTGCATCTGCTTGCCTTCGTATTGAAATTCCAACGAGTTTCTCAACTGCGTCAAATTTACACTTGTAAATTTATGAGTACATACCGAAAATAGACGGCGTTAATTTAAGATCGTAAAAATAAACAGCGCGGAATAAAATCTTAAGTGGTAATAACGTTCTTGTTTGAAGAATCCAGTTGGTTTCGCGTTATATCATAACGTATATTCCTGTCTTTAAATTAGAACATTGATATCAGCTCGGAATTAAACCACGAGCGTTAAGTGGAAATCCTCGCGGTACAGTCAGACAAGGACCGAGCGCGAAACTCCTGAGAGTCTAGAATTCGGAATGCGTATATATCCGCGTACGCATTACAACCACGTCTTAACGTTCATCTCTGGATTAACATCTGCGGAGGGAGCAGAAAGCACATTGGGAAACGTCAAGGATATTTCCTGGATGTTTAATGGCCACCCTAGTCAGAAGCTCGGGCTCAGAGACGCTCTGCTCCGTTCTCTACTTCTTCTCTCTCTCTCTCTCTCTCTCCCCCCTCTCTCTCTTTCGCCTTTGGTGGTAATAATGTTTTTGCGAATTGTGTGCAACTGCTTGCTGCACTCTACCTCAAAGCGAGACAATGTACATTTGAAGTTGAGATACGTCTTTTTATGCAAGACATGCCAGTTGTCGAGTACCGCATTTTCAAAAATTCGAGAATCGTAAACATTCTCGAGAGATAGAATATTCTCATTTCAAGAGATCAATATTACATCTGTATTAAAAGCAGAGACTAAACATGTTCCACAGAAATAAAAATTACGATTGATATTGGAAACATACAACGCAGTTTAAATCGACAATATTTCATAGAATGATGTTTTATCACTCTTCCATTTTTCCCGCAGAGAAATATATTTTATTTGAAAGACATTTTCAGTCTTTTGCACGCCAATGTAAAGTTGTGAGTACAAGATAGTCCGCGTAAAATCGGGAAGGCAGAGGAAGAACAATAGGGACAGAAGTAAAAGCGGCCAGGGGAAGAAGTGACGTGGCGAGAGAAATGCGATCGAACCGAGGGACGAACTTCGTTCTGAACTTTATCTTTGAGAACAGAATGGGGGAATTGAAACGTCGGGATGTATGTACGGTAGCTCAGAACGAAAAACACTCGGCGTTCCTTTCAGGCAAGATCAAACTCAGATCCGATCAGATCTCTACACGAAAGGCTGAAGTTCTATTCGAAGGAACAATAATCCGTGCTCGGCTTTCGCGCTTCTACAACATAGAAAGAACAAAAAGGCGGGACGCGTGCTCGGCTCGTCTCGTAGCTTGTACGAGGGCAAATTTTATTATCGATTTTACGATCTTTACGACTGTAAGCACCGTAAATACGCTCGAATGTCATCTCAGGCGTAGACGCGTTTGCTTTGTAATATCTGTTGAAAACATGACCCCTAAATGAATACCCCGTCGAAGTGGGTCACAGCGAGACGAAAAAATGTTTCTCTGTCCATTAATTTCACTATCATCTATTCCCATAAGTGAAACCTTCCCTTCCAACGTCGCTTAGGCAGCCACGACGACTCATAAATGTATTATTCTCTTCGCGGGTCGCATTAATGCACAGTCAGGTGGAAAATTCTGGCCAGAATTTCACCCAAAATTACAAAGAGGTTCACTTTTCATATAAAAATTATAAAGAGGTTCATTTTTCATATAAAAATCGGATAAAAATCCATCCGACATTTGATATGTTGTTATTAAGACCATTAGGAAATTTATGCGAAGGCTCGCATAACCATGGATTTAAATCCCCATCATTATCGTCATCATTATCCGTCCTTCTCACATTTCAACCTTCGCGAGCACGCACGTACTCCAACCACAATCTAAGTTACCGCAAAATTTCTGTTGACATTATACAACGTCACGCGGCTTTATCTCCTGAGACTTCTCATGAGAACGTCGCTGCGGAACACATCCTCGGGGGCATAAAGACGGAATCGCCCGCAATTTAAAGGGTCACCGTAATTTCACGAGGAAGAGGATGCGATCCTGACATGCGGCCGTGATTTGACCTTACGTCGTCTCGCCAAATAGCCTGACTGCTGGATATTAGAAAATGGATTTCGCGCAACTGCTACCATCGCTTTATTGTCCGAACGACGAACCGATGAATTCCTCCGCACGAACTTTCATTCGTTGAATTGCAGGGAGACACGTTCCACCAGCGGTTTCCATCTTCTTCCTTCCGGCAGCAATCTTCGCTCGTTTTCAGTAATACGAATTTTACAATTTGATCTGTCTCTCTCTCTCTCTCTCTCTCTCTCTATATATATATATATATATATATATATATTAGTGCGCTCGCCGTCGGCGACTCCGGCCACCCGGCGGTGCATCAGTCGCGTAAACATGATTTTATTATCGCGACTATGATATTATCGTTAGATCCCATTGCGTCTCCTTCGCGTTTTCCTCGTTTGAAACATTTTTGCCCGCGCCCGCTCTTCGCTCCCGTCTCGTCGCAGGGAAAAAAGCTGACGCTGCCTGATCTATTATCCCACGATGCAGCCTGTCCTTATCACCCGGAGACTTTATCGCAAAATTCGTCGTCTGAGATCCTGACACCGTAGACGCTCCGCGCTTGTGACTCTCTGCGCGCAATTCTATTTTGATAAAAGTAATAACGTATTTCCGCATTCTAAGTGATATGCTGGATTGTGCTGGTTTTGTATCCATAGCAATCTTATTTTAGCATTACGTACAATAGCATTTTTAAAAAAATTTTTTAAATAAGATATTTGAGGCAGATGATGTTTTATTTTATCTTTCCAATCAAATTGATTTAATTCATTGTTGAGAACAACAATCGTTTTAATAAATCTTTATGACCGTCTTTATGACTGAATTCTTTATTTGTCGATCAGAATTATTAATGTGGACTTTGTTTTAGGTACATGGCCATCGTGAATCCTTTGAAACCACGTATGGGGAAAAAGGCAACGCTGTGCGTTGCAATTGTAATTTGGATCATTGGGGCAATTCTATCTTTGCCGATGCTGCTTTTCTACACCACTTACACTCAAAATTTCATGAACGGCGAGGTCCGCGTCGTCTGCTACAGCGATTGGCCGAACACAGACATCAATGGACTCAGCTACGATGAATATTTGTAAGCCAAACGTTTTAATAACGAATACATATTTGCAAAATTTATTTTCTAATATTTCCATATATTTTCTCAACTATTTCCATTCGTCTGCTCTCTCACGAAAATTTATTTCTAATCAATATGTAGATGTTCTCATTCCAGTTTCGCTCGCATACTGAACAGAGTAGCGTGTTTAAGATCGTAAATACCTCGCCAAGATCTGCGCCATATGTTCGCATGTGCAATAAGTAACCGTAGTTAAACCCAATTGCCATTTGTGTTTTTTTTTCATAATTTCACACCGACGGTCAAGCGAGTCACTGAAGATAAAAGCGTCACTTTCCGGAGGCCCATAAAAGCGCCATCGCCTCGTATATATACACATATCTACGCAATACTACCGTTTACGGTTTATGACTGTTAAACGATTGCGCCCTCCGGTCAGTTGGTTCGTCTCTCACGCACATGAGCGTGTGTACCGCGAATGCCACGCATATTACGCCGGTACAAGGAGTCCTTCATTTCATTACAAAATGTTTGCAGTCCTGATAACGCGACGAGGCTCGATAAATCGAGCTAATAATACCTTGGATTCGGTGCATCGTAAATGTATCGCGTGTCCTCAAAATACTTACACTCCAATCACGCGCGATTAAATCGAGCTCTGATCGGATTGTAATTACAGATGAAAATCTGAGCTGTGCTCCACATTTGCGTCCGCTCCGCACGATTGTCCATTAAGATAGATCCGTGAAAACGTACTCGCCGAGATAACGTACTCGCTCTGGAGCGCGAGCGCTGCTTCCTAATTGAAAGATTCGGACGGTATACCCGGAACTCGGCGCTATCGTGCACAGCACGTCATGTAGGATCACGCACAGGCGACGCCCATAGTACGATAGCCAGGAGAATTCTAATCCCGATATAAATGCCGTTTCGAACAGTCGTTCCCAAAATAACTCACACTTAATCCAAGTTCACGCGATTCTATCCATCGTTCTATAATCTCGATCTAACCCAAGAAATCTTTCCGATCCTGCGATTGCGAGATTCGTGCGACACGAAGCTTTCCCATATTTCGCCCCTCGCCCGATCATCGTTATACTTATCCGAAATGTACGAGGAGAATCGGTTCGAAGCACGTTTCATCAATTACTCGACAGAAGCATCAGCTGAATTGATCTCTCGAAACTTGTCGAGATTATAAGCTTAGTCGGACGCTTCGATCCTGGCATAGCAACGAGGCCATATATATCGACAAACGATAGGATATAAAGAAACGAGAGGAATATAGAGAGTATTTATATTACTATGTGTAAAATTCATTATAAGCCACACCTCACAAAGGGGTGTGGTTATAATGAAATTATAAACGATAATAACCTCATAATCATACAACGCTCTCTCTCTCTCTCTCTCTCTCTCCTCTCTTTTCAAGCGTGTTAAATTAATGAAGATTAATTACAGTAAATCCTAAAATCATCAAGATTATAAGAATTATAAATGATAAAAATGGATCAATATAATATTGTATATATAAAAGATTTATCCGTCTTTACATTATTCTTTATATATCAAGATATAAAAAAAGTCAATCACAAGAGAAGTACAATAAAAAGTTTAGAAAAGGAGAAATCTAAAAAAGTTAAGAATAAGGATTATCTTAAATAAATCATTCAAATTCACGCAAGAACAATCATCGTCATCAATTCATGCTAAATATATACTGTTTATGACAACCTAAGACTTATCTGTTTCCACACGGAGAAAATTTTATATTAAAAATTACTATGTATGACAGTAGCCGTGGACCATTGCTGGAATTATAAAAATTTTTACTATGTTATTATATTAATAATTATTAAACTTTTTTGTGAAAACATAGTAAAAATTTTTATAATTCCAGTACGGCTCGCGGCTACTGCCCCATACATAGTAATTTTTTATACAAAATTTTCTCCGTGCAGTACGTATGCAATTTTATTCACGATGGGATTTCGCATTTGATTTTATCCACGATGGGATTTCGCATAATCTGCATGTATTGTCGAATAAGATTGGTTCACTCTCCCCCGATATTCTTAAAATTTTTCAAATACATTTCCTTCTTCCCAACGGGAAAGTTTCCAACCGCCGTGCAGTCTAATCCTCGCGTTAAGCGCAGCGGAAGCAATTTGTATAAATATGGGTATTATTGCGGCGGGAAAGCGCCATTCATCGATCGTTCCTCGAAAATTCCACTTTGCTACCTGTTCGTTCACCACCATTAAACGCTGACGATTAAAGCTTTTACGGACTTCTACGGTTTAAATCCGCATAAAGTATTTTAAATCGGAATTACGCAAGTGTAACCCGATGAATTCATGCGCCGATAGTTTTTATTCGTTCGGAATCAACACCAACTTTCCAAGCGTAACGCGCGGAATCGGAAATTTCGATTGTTGCATAATAGCTTGCGACGCCTCGTAATCTGATTGCAGCGAATGCGATAATCCATTAATGAATTCATTACCGTTTGTTAATAATCCTAATGCAGAGTGCGTTTTAACGTCCTCGTCGGGATGAGCTAAATGCTCCGTTAGAAGATTAACAGCTGTTAGCATCGCTTTCGGATCGTCATAATTACCGTAATTAATGTACGTGAATAGGATTAGCGGCAGAAATTGCGGTGTAGGCCGTGCGCTTCTGTCACTGACGTTAAAAACGCGAAATTTTTGCGTGATAAAAATGATTTTTCGTCACCGTGTCTCTTAGCCTTTCAATTGAAACTGATTGACCGCGCGAAAAATGATTACATTTTCCCCTCTTTCTTGAAATACCTTGAAATATTTCGCACAATATTTTAATCTCGTAAACTTTTAAAATTCCGCTCGCACTCTATCTCAAATTCCACCCGACGGAATTATAACTTATGCGTGCGTTACACGTAATTCGTTCAACCGTTCTCTTCCCATAAATTTCGCTGGACACCGCCAGGTCGTTATATCCCGCTGCTAAAGGTTAACGGCAATTACGCGATTATCATTAGCCTCGTACGCACCGACATGTAAATGATTACACACGAGTTTTCGCGTCGAAATCCGTGCTCGGCTTAACTCGCTTGTCCAATTGCGACTTGATAATGCCATCGATACGCTCTCGTCAGCAAACAACACCAGACGTGTATGCGTTCGCTGGTTCATTAGGTTTAATAATATGTGCGCTCGCGTAATATCAGCCAGTGATAGGTGCACTTAGAGAATCGGCAGTGTATTATTTTCGTTCGGCGTCAATCGGCGCATTTAGTATGCGCTTTGAAAGCGGTTACGCGCCACGATACGCCCGAACAAAAGCGTGCCGCGAGGGACCGCGATACCACGTTATTTTCACTCCAGCTTTGAGCATCACGTGTCATCGCCTCTCGCGCCGTCTGATGTAAATTTATGTCGAAAGTGCTACACACGAGTGTAACACAGCTGTGACTCCGTGAAATACCAACTCTAGTAAACTCGATTACCTAAACCACAAATTAGGTCGTATATATGCAACGAAATATCCGCGTTTGCGATTAATAATGAATTTATAATTTAATAATGAATTTATTAATAAATTCCTCGCTCTCTCGAACAATTCGATGACGCTCATTTTGAAATTGATATTTCTTTCGAAAACTTGGCGCAGCGTACTTTTCTTTTTTAGATTTCCATTCTTAATTTCCGATTTTAAGAGACTATAATGTAATTAAATCTTAAATTATGTTTCTGCTAAAGAAAAGTGAAATTAACTGGAAAAATAAGATCTTTCCTGTCTGTTCAAGTCTCTTAAAGCTCTTGAAGCACGGAGATGCTTTAATTCTTGATGTCAACTTAATAATGAGGCCACGCCTTGAATCCTCTCTAGCCGAAGAGAAAGGTCAACTCTATAGTTTCTTCAAAGAGTCCTACAAGAAAGCGCGCGATTCTCCGAGACGCCAGAATAAAAATCTTTTGATATTACGTTGTATAAATTTGCTCTTGTGAGTGGCATATGAGTTTAATTGATTTTCAGGTACAACGTCATCTTCATGATATTGACATACTTTTTACCAATCGGATCCATGACGTTCACTTACGCCAGGGTCGGCCTGGAATTGTGGGGCTCGCAAAGCATCGGGGAAGCCACAGCCAGACAGCTCGAAAACATTCGGAGCAAACGCAGGGTATGTATAAAATGAATTAATATCCGCGCATAGTTCAGACACTGAAATTGCTTTCGTTCCGAACGATCGAATGGTGATTTAAAGCGGAAAAACGTGAAAACGCTTACGCGACCAAGAGAGTTCTCTCTCCCTTCTTCCTTTTGGTTTTCTTTTTCATCCACGGTAATACTTGATCGAAAAGAAAGTAAACCCTGTCGCTTAGCACTCTTGAACGAAGAGAGAGACGGCTGTTAATAAACTTCATAAACTCGTGTTGGAATTTGTTACACACTCCCTGTGCTCGATGGTGTTTAAGTAATTAAAGTGCAGTGTCGTGTCTGCACTTGTAGCGTATTTATACGAGGTGATGCAACTAAGTAATCTTGCGCACTCCCTTTATCTCGCTATCCGGAAACCCGGCCAAAACCGATGTACGAACTATCTCAATTAATTAAGTTTAAATAGAACTTTAGACCATTTCTGTTCATGTTCTAGTCTTTTGTTCGTTGTGCGTACGAAAAAGGAGCAAATACTGTGTGGTCTCACCTTTTTTTTACAGGATACCTAATAAATCATAAATATCTCATATTTACAAAAGAAATTTCGCTATATCCGGACGTGCATTTATTGCAATAGCGTGGCACTGTTACGCCTGATTATCTCGTCATATCAATGCAGTGTCCGTTGTAAAATAGCATTACGCATTATTGGCACATCGCGCGGCGAGGAACCGATAGCAATCGTATAATGCATTTTGCTCGTTGTTCCGCTCTATCACAGTCATTCGTATCTCATCAGAATCTCCAATCTTCTATTTCCTTTATACATATCGACGATTGTCATTACAAGCTATATAAATTATTATTCGCGATAGCTTTCGAGAGAGACACATAACATCCGCGATCGGCGAGTATTAGGAAGATTGCGACGCATTGATAATTACGTGTAAGTGACGTAAACCCATAATCGATTGCAAATGCGAGCAATGTCATATGATTGCGTAATACACATACATCAAATTCAGAAGCACGGGGAAAACGCATGCGAGCGGCATTAAGATTCGCATGAAACGATAATATCCCACAACCTGATGATATTGGCCTTATCCAACCCTCGTAAACTCGGCTTATCGGCTCTGTTTTAGTAGCCGCGGGGGTCCGACGATTTTCTTCCCTTATGAATAACATCAGCGATTCTCCAATAATATCCACGGCAATGGGAACCGCGTTACACGCAAAAAATTCGAAATACGTCTTTGTCTTTTCTTATCTTAATGGTACTATGGTAATTTTTATTGCCTGTATGATGAATGAGCGGGTGCGCACGACTTTCACAGACCGCAAAGACCCTTTATAGCTAAAAGCAGGTACTTATCGCGCTGGTAAGAAAAATTACGCAATAGACGAAATGTTCAGATACGCTGCACAATTTCTTGGATTCAGATAAACTGAAAATTCGAATTTTTCTCTAATAAAGACCAGAAGTAAAAATGCTGCTTTTGAAATTCAGTTTGTTGCAAAAGTTAATCTTTCGTATCCGCATATTAAGAATCCCAAACCCTATAGCTTCAGATACCTCTCTTAGTTTGTTTAAAAATTAATAATAAATATAAAAATTTTAAAGTCATTGATTAACTATTTGGCAGAATGATACAATACCGGCCAAAATTATATCACCTTTAGGTTTTTTGAAATTTATTTTTCGCAAGTTATTGTTTTCATTATTTGATGAAAAGTTATTTATTTAGTAAGCTATACCTAACATCAAAACATGTTATGATTTGATAGAGATCCATGCACCTTAAAACAAGTTATACTCAAAAAATCTAAAGGTGATATAATTTTGGCCGGTACTGTAAATCTCAGGGAAATGAAGAAAAAATTAAATATTACAATGTTCTAGGATCAATAGTTTTTATAAAGATCGGTTTTTCCCTTTTTCGACTTTTTTTTAGGAATTAACGCTGCTGTCCGTTGCACTATCGAGAAAATGCATTAATCCAAACCGCATCGAAAATCGATCTTTATAAACCGTTGGTCCTAGAACATTGTAATACTTAATTTTTTCCTCCTTTGCCTGGAATTTCTCATCCTGCCAAGTGGTTAATCGAGATCCATTAATTTTAAAATTTTTATATTTATTGTTAATTTTTCAAAAAACTAAGAGATGTTGGCATGAAGGACTATCTTTTGCAACAAACCACATTTCAAAAGCGCGTTTCCACTTCTGGTCCTCCCCTTGTAAAAACAATGATGGTTAATGATCACGCGTACACGGAGAAAATTTTATATTAAAAATTACTATGTATGGCAGTAGCCGTGGACCATTGCTGGAATTATAAAAATTTTTACTATGTTCTTCTATGGAAAACATAAAAGTAATTTATAATTCCAGCAATGATTCACGGCTACTGCCATACATAATTAATTTTTAAAATAAAATTTTCTCCGTGTATCACATATTTTTCACAAACATCTACACATTGTTTAAGAAAGTCACATCTCAATGTTACTGGTAATTTCTTTCCTTTCCGCGTTTCTCGCTACGCGCGGGACGAGGTAGAAAATGTGATTACGACGCGACGGTGTTTCGTGCGAAGGTGTTCGCTGAAAAACGCCTTTCCAATTAGTTTTAAACGCGACGTGCAATGACCGTTTGCGACTTTAATGGCGCAAAGATCGCACGTATACACGAGATATTCCGTGGCCAGAGTATTCTGCCACGACGTACCTCAGAGACGGCAATTCGAACCTAAAGCCTGGCCATAATTCGTAATTAGACGAGTCCCGGGCTGCACCTTCGCGTCATCGCGGGCTTCTATTTCCAACGCTTTGACTTTAACTCTCCCAACTTCTCGGTCAATAAAGTTTGCGGGAGAAAGTTTCATCTACCCTCCCCGGGCAGTAACACGAACAACGTTGGGTCGCGGGGCGCTTAGTTAATTTTTATCCAGAAAAAAAGAGAACGAAAGAAAAAGGGAAGAGAAACGGCCCCCAGGGGACGATTTGTTTCAAAGAAAAATGTCCGTGTACTTTGACGCGTTCACGATACTAGCAACAAATATCGATTGCCCACAAGCGTTTATTGCCTGCAATCGTTTGTGATCTGCGTTCCGAACGGGGTGAAAAACGATTAGATATAAGTTTCCACCTTCCGGTTAACTTCCGCTACCTTTATTTTGTTCTCGCGAACGTTGCAGCTGCAGCGTTTTAAATGGAGCACGATGAATTAGTGAAATAGTGATAAATGTAACGAAATATCTTCAACATTTGCACGGTAAAAAAAAATATATATGCGATATAAGTGCAATTAATGCTAAAATACTATCTAATCGGATAGAATGATTGCGGAGAAGAGAATAAATGGAATGTGATTATCGGACATAAAAATGGTCGTCCTAAATGGAGGTATAATGAATTTGCAATGAAGCGGTCGATATGAGTGCAAGAAGGATGGTTGCATATTTTCTCGAACATATATTATAGAAGAGACTGAATCTGTGATTCATTTCTCATGCATATCACGTTAATTACGCACGTAGCTATGTCTATAAATTATAAACGCGTAATATATTTTTAATCATTGCACCACCGAAAATCTCTATATAATAGAAACTCTCTAAATCTGAATCAGTGAATAATCACTGATCATGCATATTCACTGTGCTCAGTCTAAAGTATGCCACTGAAATCAGTGAACTCTCTAAATCTGAATCAGTGAATAGTCACTGAAATCAGTGAAATTCAACTGGTAAATTAGTAAAACTTGGAATGCTGAATAATAACGAATAACAAAGGTGATATAACCAATAACGAAGGTGATATATTAGTTCTCTTCTACAATTATCTTCACTGGTAATATTAACGCAACAGACACTGAGCACGCACGAACGTGTCTCAGAAGTCACTAATAAATAAGTGAATAACGATATAACTACTGACGAATTAGCAAGCTTTGCCATTCTCACTGATTGCGCAGCGCGTTCGACCCTGTTTTACTGATTCAATAGCGATGCAAGACGCCACTGATGCAATCAGTAACTTTTCCACTGATTCAGATCTAGAGAGAACGTGTAAAATTTAAGAACATCTAGTGCTGACTTGAAAATAATTAAACTGAAATTGTTGTTCAACAACAAATTGAACTTCAAATTGAAATTCACATAATCGACAGGTTTACCGATTTCTATACTCTTAAAAATTCAAAAGAAGTGTTTAATATCGAAAATTACGTTGGCATACTGATTTTCCTGAGACCTACGTAGAACGTCTATTACAATGACATAAATCAAGTAATTAATCATTGTAACGACATTGCCTTTTCGATCAATTCAAAGACGCCGAAGCGATAATGAAAATATTAAAGGTAGTTGCAAAACTCAGTGAGGTAGAAAATGAATTAGCCATGACTCAGCTTACCGTTTGAATTTTAACTGCTCAACTCTCACACTTGTTTTTAATTTCTGATTTACGATATTCCAAGCTTTTTTGCTTATACGCGTAAAAATAAAGTAATAACTTAATTCTACTAACAATTTAAATTTCGCATTTAAACCCAAATATATAATCCCCAAAATGAGACAGGCGAGATTTAATTTCGTGTCATATTGCACAGCTTGAGCAACATGTTAAATATCACGTGCAATCGTAAAAAATGCCCCTTAACACTCCGTTTCAAACAATCTGCAAAGTCTCGTCATTGTAATTTTACAATCCGTCAAAAAATGAAGGGGAGAGATAACGCCTACGTTTAATTGGAAGACACGCGTAGGAAGGATTGTAGCGCTATATCGGGAGAATCTAGTTAAACGGGTCTCCTCGGTATGTTCGAATTGGGAATGCATTGGATTTCGATTAGACGACAAAAGGCGTTCGCTCCGCCACATCCGGAATCGCAGCTCCATTCCGTCGCATCGACGCAATGTTCCGACAGCCAGCATACGCGCGCGGGTTACGGATCTCACGTCCGTTACAGAGATATTCGTGTACGAGTTTCGGTGTACGACATGTGGACAAACGACCCGTATCTGCAAGCAGACCGCAGCGTTGCTGACAATTACTGCGATGAAAACGTTATGGCTTCATTCGTTACACATGTAATTCCCATGATCTATTTTCGTTCTCCGGAGGAGAGACACCCAAACCTCCGGAGGAGAGACACGAAACCTCTCTTTTTCGCATCTCCAGAAAGTTCTCTCATTAGGTTTTGTTAAAATTTATTCGAAGGCGGAGAGTGCTTTGCACGGCACTATTCGGTTTAGTCAAATTACACGAACGCCCTACACGTTAAATTTACATACGAATGGAGCGAAACCGAAGCCGCCAAATGTAAACCTTGAGTTTATTATACGACCGTTATATTTCCCTCGCGTTTCTCATTGTCAATGACTATAGAGACAGCGGAACGCGTAGTGCTCTTGAAAATTTAAAAAGCTGTTTAAAGTGTGAAATTTTAAATGCACGCAAAGTGCGCATAAACCTAAAGAGGTAAAGTACTTTACGGAATGTTGCTCTTAAACTTAAAACGTCTGGAGTATATTTATGTGTACACTTGCAACTCTTGCAATAGCCTTTGCAAAGTTTGATCAAATATCTTTTGTTCTGTGTCAACAAATAGTTAATTTAAACCCATATTTATAATCGTTATATAAATCTTGAATCAAAAAGCGCATGATAGAACATTCAAAATAAAATTTCATATCTTGAGACAAAATGCCTCAGTCGTCACATTTTTATTAAATGCGTCGTTACGTATGTGACGGAATTCTCATAAGACCTGACATCACTAAAATGTTTTACGAATGTGTTGTGAAGTACTTTGCGATATTACACGATGAGATAATTACTTAATTTATTATATTTATTTTAATAATTTAATCATTATAAATATTAAAAATTTTACTCATATTATACATTATAAAAATAAATTTCTAAATAAAAATTATACATTTATGTATTATTTTTTTAATTATAATAATTATATTAGTACTTTTATTTACACTAATATTATCTCACAATAACACTTTATAATTACTAACATATTTTATTTACATTAAAATATATTATTATAATAATATATTTATAATATTTTTGTGAGTTAAACGTATTTGTTCTTTTCTCTCTTAAAAAAAATGTTATATGATTAAAAAACTGTGCATACATATACAAGTTTCTTATAAAAATCGATTATTTAACCGCGAGAAATAAAATTCAAATTTTGTCTCAAGACAAACTTTATTTAAGTTCGTCAATAAAGTCGTAATTGCAAATAAGTAACGAATACCTTAACTAGATTTGTTCACTAAGTCTTACTACTTCTTAGGACTGGCTTCTGCTAAGTTTTCTCAACAAAAATACGGCTATAAATATAGGGGCATTAATGCTTCGCACGTTTGGGAAAAATAAGAACGATAAGAATCCAATTTTGTTTGGTCCCTTCGAACGTGCAGTGGTTAAATGGTGTCTAATTAATTCTTCGTTGAGGAAATAAAGGAGATACGTAATATGTAATATCCGAAATACTTCGGATATCGAAATATTTGCTCGGTCTCGGTAGTATAAACAGTGAATAATGCCTCTTTTAGTTTATGGCTACATCGTTGCGGCAATATATCTCGCAAAAGGAAGATTTCTGAGATCGTGTCAAATGCGCTGGTGTGTGAATGCGCACGCTACTACAAAGCCATGAGAACAATGGAGAAACTAACAGTGAGGCTGGAGGTGAAGTCTGACATTTCGAGGAAGAAAGGAGATGTCGGATAATGTGACCAGTCGTCGGGACGCAAACACGCGCGGGCGATCTACTTCTCTTGGCCTTAATTATACTTACCCAACGGCGACAGCGGCAGCAGTAGCAGCATCATTCTCTCTCTGGATAAGAAACGGCAAATAGACGTCCCAGTCGTGGGCCGAATTGTGTAAGATCGAATCCCTCGGTCTTTTCTGTTATTTCGGAGTCGTTTTCGCAATGGCGAGGGAGCAATTCTTCCAATTCCTTTACCGGGAGAATCAGCACCGATAGCGATGAAATATGCCGCCCACTAATTTCCTTCCGGCATTCGGGTCTTCCGGATGATTGATTCTGCAGTCTCTCTCTTTAAAAAAAACACAATTAAACACGGATTAATCGTTTCTTAATTCCAAAATGACGTATCTTTTTAGATTCAGTCACGTTTTAAGACGAAAAATTTTGTGCAATTTTATTACACATCGCAAATAACATAAAATAATTTTTTCTCAATTTTTTCCATCCACTCAACAGTTTTGAGGATTTAAAAAAAGAGATATTACGAAGGAATATATAATACAGAAAAGGAAGAAGAGGAAAAATAAATTATACAAGATAGGACTACTCAAAATTCATTGCCGCGAACAAAACGCTGGCGCGATTATCGTGGATTTTTCGAGCAAGAGAGAAAAATGCAAATTCTTATCCGACTTCGTAGAGAATGCAGCATAGAAGCAACAAAAATGTGCGCCGGGTGTATCTCAAAGCTTTACAAACACTTGCCGAAGGTCGGGCATAAATATTCGAAGGAAATATCATGGTTCACTGCGCCAAAGCAATTTTTCCCAAAGTGCTTGCACTGAAATACTAAAGCTATCTCGTTGAATATGAATTGATGAGCGGTATTCAATGTTGTAAATTGTAATCGAATCAGTCGCTAGATCCATGTTATACATCTAACGCAAACCGCGTACCCATGGGGGGGGAATATAAATCCACTTTTTAATTACCTAAAGAAGATAATGAAGTACAGCCCGTAACCATCCCAAGAAATCCAATTTAAGTTATTTCTCAAATAGCTGTCCTCTACAAGCTGTCCTCAACTGATTACGAGAACTATACCTGCGCGAAGTTGAGTAGGTCGTTAATTTCGAACGAAAAGGAGAATTCCTCTTCGAACGGACAAAAGCATAGTATAACGCGGAGGAGGAGATAAGACGAAATTGGAATCTCGCGATAATAGCAGAAATGACGGAGAAATCGATATGTTACAAGCACTTTGTTATCGCAGCTTTAATCACCGGTAGAATTGTTTGTAGAAAATACATATTCAAAGAAGCGGTTTATTGCAAAGTGTGTTATAATTTACCGATCGAAACGAAGTGGGAACTGGATGTAGAAACAATTGGTAGCTTTATTTTCGTGCTCCGCTAATAATTAGTCGCGTTATCTCGATGCGTTCCACAGAATATTAAATACATGAAATCCCCCTCGCATTATTCGCTGGAATCCTCACTCGCAGCGCGAGGTGCGTATGCGAACGGAATCTAACAGGTGTTTTCAGTTTATTAAAATCATCGGCAATTTGGCGGCATAAAATCATATATTACATATTTGTATAATATATCTGTAATGTAATCATAATTATAAAATAATTATGATCATTTACATATTAAAATGACCAGAATGTAATCTCCTGAGTTTAATCAAATATGAACCGTGTAAACTTATTCTCTTATTATATTGTACAAACAATATAACTTAAAACTGTGTTGCCTCAAATTATTTAACGCGACTGACTGCGGCTCTTATGGGAAAATCTTGATGTGAATTAAGATAGGAGGATGTTTTCTGCTTAAAATATATTTTTGTAGTTCCTTCATTATGAAATGTATATAATATAAATTTCTTTTACTCGATAAAATTTTTGAGGTATTGAAAGCAATATTTTCGCTTTCTTTATCTTTATCGGAGAATTCTAACTACATAGTGAATTAATCGTGGAAAAAGGACCGATCTTTTATATCTTGACTGATACGAATTTTCTTCATATTTCAGGTCGTAAAAATGATGATAGTCGTAGTAGTAATATTCGCAGTGTGCTGGCTTCCGTTTCATATGTACTTCATAGTGACGTCCTATCTGCCAGAGATTACAAATGAACCGTACATCCAGGAAGTCTTTCTGGGCATATATTGGCTGGCGATGTCCAACAGCATGTACAACCCCATAATTTATTGTTGGATGAATACTAGGTAAGATTTTTGCTTCTCTCTACTCGATCGTTAAAACGACCGTTTTTTACTCCGTCAGTGACGCACAATGACGCTTCTCGGAAATATGTCAAGATGTACCGTAATTTTGGCATATTGTAACAAAAGTTGAGTTTTCTCATAAGACCGGCATTGTAATCCGAGAATTATTTCTTGAGAGTTCTTGTGCGGATTCAACCAACTTCGTGAGATAAGCAAATACGTAGATACAGTATCGACGAATCCTCTCGTCATTTGTTAATAGAAGTTCGCTAAGTTTCCCGCTTCAACATCTCGGATACCGCGAGGTACTTTGCTTCGTAAGTTTGCCTATCGCGATACGGACTAACTTAAATTATTCTATGTTAATTAGCGGATCTACACAAATTAAACACGAATCTCCGCTACAAAATATCCGAGTTGCTCTTGACGCCGCACAGTTCCTCGACGCGAGTTTGAATTTCTATTAACTGTTGTGTATTTATCTCGTATTTACTAAAACGTGATATATAAATTCAATTTTTAGATTGTTTGTTTTTTTTTTTATTTTCCAGTTATCAAGATAAAATAGTCGTCAAGCGGGATGCGTTTGCACATTTGTAAAGCTGTAGAGATCTGTAAAAATATGACCACTTATTACAATCGGTGTGTAGCTTTATCTTAAGGTTCTTAATTAAGAAGACTCGAGTGCCGGCGATTCATTTCGCCGTCGCTACCCCGTCGAGTGTTTGGCGAACTGTCGAGAGTTAATCTAATATAGCACAGAAGATAAGCTCATCCGTCTTTAGAGATACTTCGGCGGAAGGGTGGGGGGACGCCCCAAGTTATTACGGAACAGGAAGTAACATCGTTGCCATTAACGCGTTTACACGAACGATCAATTTGAATGCTGAATATCCGCGATAATGGAAACGCGGTTAACCAGACCGAGATTCCGATACATGCAAAATAAGCGATTCGTATCATCATAGAACGGACTATGGCACCACAGGGATGTTGTTTTTAAAACACGTACGTGTCGGTGTGCTGGCATACCGGCTCGATGAACGTCGCTGACTGACCGACGTTCATCGAGAAAAGCCGCGCGAATCTTCGGAGAGCAATCGAAATAATTTCGCTTCGCCCGCAAATGGGAATGGGAATGGGAGCGTTGTCGAGGGTCGATCGAACCGTGGCTCGGACCCCCGCTCCCTCTTTCCACCCCTCAAAACACGTCACACGCAGCGGGCATGTTTTGTTCCTTACTAACATCGATATTGCCGTTATTTATTGGCCCGTGAAAAAAAAAAAGAATGAATATAATGTCAAAAACAATAGAGCGGAAATGTAATGTGTACGTCGGACACCTCGCTGCGAAGTACGGGCATCCGCGGGTCAAACGCGCAAATTTCAATTTTCCGCATACTATCGACAGAACATCTGGTCTTATAAATATTCATATGATACGATACGCGGGTATCATTGTGTTTCCGCGATCGGGTCACGATCTCGTAATGACGGTGAATAATAATAACGGCGCGCGGCGATCGGGTCGTGTAATAGTTGGATTACAGCCTTCTCTCTGCGTTAAATTCCATACGGAAGTTTTCATCCCGGACAACCAGGCGAGTTTGGTAACGCGAGTTTCTTAAAGGATCTTTCTTCTTCCGCGCGTATCTTGAAAAAGATATGAGCCATATATGAGAAAACTTTGCGATCCACGACCGCTATTTTCTTCTGCGAGAAGTAAAATAAACGTAAAAGTAAATATATATGTGACACGCGTGAATTGTCTTCGAGTTGGATGACAGTAGGATATTTCCCTTAGGAAAATCAGACTTATTTAACGGATATGCATGATTTAAATCATTCTGTCTTCATAAATATATATCATAAGAGCATAAGACAAAGATGATGAAACTTTGCGACCTACGATGTGAGAAATATAATTATTAAATTGAAATCACCATGGCATGAATTGAATTAGATAATCTTGATTCATTGTAGCCAATATTTATATCTTCAGAATACTCTACGGCAATGCTCATATTTATTCATGTTTTTTAATCGTAAAAAACAAGAGGATTATTCGACTCAAAATTATGCATACAATATGATATAACATTATCTTAACAGTTTTAAAAATCGCTCATTCGCAATATGCTCTACAGAGATGTGCAACTTTGCGATATATCGCTAACATCACGATTTTTTTTCTTGAATCGCAATGCGATATGCGATTAGATTTTTAATCACAAAGTCGCATGCGATTGAAAATCGCATATGCAGCTCGAAATCACACTTGTAATGAATGTATTCATTGAATTCATTGAAAATGGTAAAACAAAAATTATCTTTACCTCACATGAAAAATGTAATGAATGTACATTTGGTTCCGATTATTAGCGTCCAAAAGAGTTTTTAGCAAGGGCGGAGTTACGATACAAAATCCCGCACAATTCAAAATTATATGATAAAAATCGTGATGCGATGTATATCCCATTCACTACGATTTTTAAGGAAGATCGCAACCGCGACGCACAATTTTGTAAACCGCACATAGCTAATGCTCCATCGATCTTTATTGTAAGATGCTTTGTGCGTCGCAGATTCCGCCGTGGCTTCGCCCAGTTCTTCTTCTGGTGCCCGTGGGTGCGGGTGTCAACGGAGCCATCTCTGTCGCGTTCGGAGGCCGTGACGTCCAGGTACAGCTGCACTGGTAGCCCGGACATGCACACCAGAATATCGCGGAATGGTACGTGCACCTTCTCGGAGCACTCTTGCACCACCGGTTCCACAACGCCTAGGAGCGAGTCAGAGTCTCACCTCGAGGACACTGACCAAGCCCAGGGGGACGCGCGAGCATCATCCATAGATTTGCGCCACTTGGTCCCCGACGTCCTCGCCGACGTCGATCGCGGCAATGTTGTCGCGACCAGGAATTGCACCTCGCACTGATCACCGCGAAATTCCGAGCAACGTTTACATCTTGCCCTCTCCCCCTTAAAGCACGAGTACGCGTTTGATTTGGCGGATCGAAGATATCGGCTCGTGATCCTTCGCCCGTTTGTGACGCGCGTCATACTATTTATGCATCTACACGGAGCGTAATACGGACGTGAAATCGTCATTCGATATAAAAATTGTTTGCGTATATAGACGAAGATTCGATGCGAGGTGAGAATCGAATATATTTAGCGTTAAATGTGTAGCGCAGATACGAGCCGTTCGCTTCGCACCCCGTGGTTTCGTATCGATCACAGTACAGCAACCCAGGCGGGAAGTAATAAACGCGAAACGAACGCGGAAAATAAACCATGATTGCATGTTTGTTGTTCGTTACTCGTGTAACTCGCGGGAAATATGTTTCTCTGCAAGATCAAGAATTAAGACTCTCTTTGAGTAACTGAAAGTGAATAAATTCTCTTGATGAATGCAAAACTTTAGAATTTCCATATTTATAATGTTGAAAAGATTAATTCTTGATAACAAAACATGTTAAGAGAGAAATATTTAGTATATATAATTTAGCGCATTGTTTCCCATTTTAATTAAGTAAATATTTTGTTGTTCCATTATTGTGATAAATACTAATATCATAATTTCTCCAATTACATCATTAAAATCCATCGAATTTGTTTTTCATAAAGTATTTCCATCCCATTGAATTTCAATATATATATTCCTGTCATTTTATTAAGTTAAGTTTTTACATATGTTAATTTTTAAATAATTGCACGTAATAAAAAGTAACACATTCACTCTTTTAGATCCTTGTTTGATTTTTGATACACGACAACGAATTCGATGATTCGCACGAATTACACCCGAACATACGCATACGATTAAACTCAACGGCACGGAACGGCGCTGTATTAATCACCGTAGTAATTGGATATAGCACGATACGTAGCAATCGATGTATCGATGCAAACAAGCCCTATTTCTAATTCGATAGGCACGGTGCGAATACCGCTGCACCTGCAATCAGTGAGAGGCGGAAACGACCGGCTGTTGGCTCATCATCGCGATCACGGCAAAAAATGGAGGACCTCGCAGACCAGAGGACACGTGTCCTGACAGGATGAGGAAAACTCACAGCAACGAGTACACACCTGGATATGAAAATATCTAGTCCCCTTTTAACGCCGGCTCTTTCTGCTGATCAACCGGCGCGATCGGCTCAATCGCACCTGCGTTCGCAGCATCCTGGGAAGGAGCGATTCCCTCCCGCTGTCAAGCTAGTCCTTGTATAATAGGCCAAAGACACAATTACTATGTTTCGAGAACTTTAATCAAGTTTCTCTCTCTAGTCACGCGCGACGTTAATCGTGAAGAGATATCTGTGTTATTACATTACACGTAATGTAATTTAAAAGAGTAATTATGTTGACTATCACTAAAATATCTCTATCGGCGTATCATTCATAGTCATTTAAAAAAATCAACGGACCAAAATATTGTATCTACTGCAGTTTCTTCGTAGCGTTAATACGCGGTGTTTTTCAAAAGTGGACGCATCAAGATTCGCGATTAATCGATGTTAGAAAAATGTAATGTTTAAATCTAAGGAGTAATGACTTATAATGCGTAACATCATCGCGTAATTGTCGTGTTCCTATCGTATGTAATAATTCTTCCGAAGAGAAAACTGAATCCAAGACTAAGGCTCTTGTTTAAAGATACTTCTTCAATCAATAAGCCTAAGAATTAAAAGATAAAATTCGCATATATTTTACGCCAACAAGGGGAAGCTCAGGTAATTCACCCTGGGATTTCGATGCCAATTTGTTTGGTTATTCTGGAGGTGAAAAAAAGAGATACGTGTCCCGGCGTTTGATTGAATAGGCCTTAGTTTCGGAGTAATAAATTTGTGAAAATTGAAATTTATTTTTTTGCGGAGCTTTTACAGATATGATCGAGTACGCTTGGTTTGCATCGAAATTAATTTCTCAAAGAAATGTGTTTGGAAACGTCAACGAAAATGTTTCCCCCCGGACATACGGAAAAATAAATGTGTATGTGGTACTCCTTCATTTATTCGTTGTGCAAACTGTAAAAAATTTATATGTTTTAAATGTTTTTATAATGTTTATCATCCAAGTAATTGTTCCTCATCAAAATAATTGAATTTTGTAATAAAAAAATTCACATTCACGATGTTTGTTTATTCTTCATAAATTTCAATTTTCACAAATTTATTACTCCGAAACTAAGGCTTATTCAATCAAACGCCGGGACACGTATCTCTTTTTTTCACCTCCAGAATAACCAAAAAAATTGGCATCGAAATCCCAGGGTGAGTTACCTGAGCTTCCCCTTGTAAGTAAAATAAAAGGTATATAAAATTTCATATACATATATAGAGTTATATATATATATATCTTCACAGCCAACTGTAAGCTTTTCGTTAATGAATTAAATATTGTAAATTATGTGAATACATTAAACGCGCACTAGATGTGGTTGTGAACACATAGATAATCTGCAGTAAGTCTAAACTCGTTGCTATGTTATTTCTTACTTGCAAAGGTCTAAATTTCGATCACTTCACTTTTTCATGAAATAAACTTGGTGTAATAATACGCAACATTTTATATTCAAAGTTATCAATATCGTAAAAAATCGGTTTCAGCTTCTCAACAAATTTAAAGATAAAATTCAATTATATTTTACTGTTAAAAGAAAAAGATCATAGTTTCTAGTTTTTTCTTGTTTATTATTGTACAATGTACATGCTATTTTAGAAGAGATTCGTTTTACCGTGCTTTCTTTTGATATAGTCTCATCTTATGTATTCCTTCAGTTTAAACGGAGGATAAGCGAAACAACGTTAATGAACTCAAAATGTGTGTGTAATATCTTTATAACACATGTTCTTTTTAGATTTTCAGATGTTGTCGGAGCAAGAAATACTCTGGGAAAACAAACGCTTTTTAAGATACGATTTAGATGTACGTAATACACATCATATAATAACGTAACTAACGTAAATAAAAATACATAATTAGGGAGATATTCAAAATCACGATTATTTATGAATAAGAGACTAACCAACGCAGATGAAAAAAATCACATACCAGGAAATACAAGCGCATTTCATCTCATTGAATGGTCCAAAACAGTGACGCACACACATAATAAACAGGATACCACCGATACCGAGAAATTTTTCATACCACAACCGTTGTGATATTTATAACTCGCTTTTTGTACAAGCCGTTCTAGCTATTGGAATCTCCATCTAGAGATGAAGCTCATTTTAAATAAAAATAAACGAGCAAAAATTTTATTCGAAATTTTTCTCAGAAACGTAAACTCCATTACAATCAGAGCAAGAGAGAAAATTTTACGAGTCGATATATTATTCACATATTTCTATAAAGTATTCGAAATAATTAGAGAATTATTTTTTCTTGTTATCGAGAAATGCAATCAAAACACATAATGAAAGAATCATAGCTGTATATACATTAATATAATATATATATTTGTTATCATATCAGAGACCACTAAAAGATATAAGCAACGTGATAGAATGTAAGATAATTGAACGATATTCGAAGCTGCGCTAGTAAGATAGCGACTGAATGTAACGCAAGGAGGTGTAAACTTCATAGAATCACGCAAAAAGCGGTTCATACAAATGGAATATTTATTCTCTTCGTTCATTCGGTACCATATAGTTCCGCGTACCTGTGACCGTATATCTGATAATCTACTATGATTGTATTCTGGAAAATGCATAAATAAAATATCCTATTTTTTATGTAGCTGATACACTTTAAGTTAATGTCATGAAAGACCGCCTGTATTAAAAGAAAAAGAGTTTCTATTATTAAGGTAATTTCTATTATCAGAGTTATTGTACGCCACTAGACATACGTTTATCTTGTTTGGATACATATTCAAGGAAAAGATAAAATAACTCTTTCAATTTGTCTCATCATCAAAGAACGTAAACAAAGAAAGACGTCATACGCAGAAATATGGTTACTACCGTTCTATAAATAAAAAGTAGATATGCTGTATTCTAAAAATTATCTATTTAATTTTATCTATAAAGAAGAATGTGAATGTGATAAGAGAAATAACAGCTGACTAACTTTCAAAACGACGCTAATAACAATTATAAAATAAATGAAGTAATCGGAATATCAGTTCTATACGTGTTATATTATAGATTATATTGTGGAAAGCATGTAAATAAGCACAGTTTAATTTTAATGTGAGCACTGTGCATTTATTTCAATCAATATAAATATTAATCCGTATGCGCCGCACGCGTTAGTTTCTTGGCCAATAACTCAAGTGCATTTTGCCTTTATTTTGGTTAATTCGATGCCAAGCCGTACAATGAAATGTTCTTGCGTCCATTTTCTCTATGTACAGCCTTCCCTGAAAAATAGAAACAGATTACTTTCTACATAAATAATTTGTTCTTATTCTACTTATTCTTCTACGTATTCTAGCATTATATATGTGCAGTGTATAAAAATTTCCCTTTCCGCCTGTGACTCTTACTTGTAAGTGATCGTACTCGTGTTGTGCTATTCTAGCAGACCACCCACGTGCTCTCCACGTAAACTGTTCAGCGGAAGCGTTCAAAGCCGTAATTTCCACTTCGTAGGCTCTCGGTACAGCAGCGGAAAATCCCCGAATGCTCTCGCATCCCTCATAAAGGGTGATAGGTGTATGGTCTATAATTTTTAATTCGGGGTTGATAAAAATCGTCATTGGGACGATATTCATTTCGTGAGCCTTTTTAACAGACTCTTCGGTCCCCTTCGTATTCTCCTTCGTGCATTCGATGGCGAATATCTGCCATGGGAGTCCGATTTGAGGCCCAGATAGACCGCATGCGTCATATGCCCGCATAACGCTTATCAAATGCTTGATTACCTGAACAATTAACAGCGTTACACAACATCGTTTTTATGTACTTTATGTATTGTAAGATTTTTAATTTAAAATAATAGAGATACAATACGATAAAAAAAATACATGATAAAATTAATTTAAAAATTTATCAGCGTAAGAAGAATTAGACACAAAAATAATTCTTGCGTTACTTTTTTATAAAATATTTTTATAATTTATAATCACTACATTATAGTCACATTAAAAATCACAGACCTTATATGGACTGGCAATTGTTATAGTTTCTGCATAGGAAACAGTGTCCGGAGGAGGTTGGAGAGAGAAACATACTTCTCTCTTTTCTTCTTAATACTTCTCTTTCTCAAAGTGTCCGGAAATGTACATTGCGCATGTCGATTAAACATATAGCGCGTAAATATAATAAATGTCAAGCATGCGCAAAACGTACTTCCGGACTCTTTGGAGAGAGAAGTACGGACGCAATATTGCTTGTATTGCTTGTCCATATCTATAAGGTCTATGTTAAATATAGATATAATTAGTATCAGGGTTGGGAAGTAACGCGTTACAAGTAACGCGTTACCGTTACAAAAGTTACTTTTTTCCAGTAACGATATAGTAACGGCGTTATTTTTTTCGGTAGTAACTGTAACGGTAACGCAGTTACATTTTTGGGGTAACGGTAACGAATCGAACAGTTACTTTAATCGTTACTTTAGGCCGGATCTATAAAGTTAACTCTCGAACGAGATGTTGAACGATTATCCGAATATAAAAAAACTTTATTAAGTTCAACACATCACTTCCAAGTAGTGCTTCGGTGGAGCGCTTATTCAGCATTGGAAGCTCTGTATTGACACAGCAAAGAGGATGTCTTCACGACGATACGATGGAGCATCAGCTCCTATTAAAAGTTAATAAAGAATTTTGGTGAAATTCAACGAGTTTGTTTATTTAACAAAAAACCATTAAAATCGTAGCTTTTATATCTTTAACTTATTTTTAACAAATTTATCTTTAACAAATAGACGTACGGTTGGATTTGTTACATTTTTCTGTTTAAATTAAGTAAACTAACGAAAATAGTAACGATTCGTTACTTTTTGAGTAACGGTAACGAGAACGAGTTACTTTTTAAAATTAGTACCCACACAGCACACTTTATCCTGAGGATATCCCAAAGTGATCCGGATATCTAAGTGGACATAATGCGATCCCATGGAGATCCTACGGTTATTGAGATATATAATTGGACATATTGCGATCCCTCGGATATCTAGTGGATATCGCAATATCGTGTGCTGTGTGGGTAACGATAACGGGAACGAGTTACTTTTTTGAATCGGTAACGAATAACAGTAACTAGTTACTTTAAAAAAGTAACTTTCCAACACTGATTAGTATGATTGTGTATTTAAAAAAAACACGTTTTATTTTATTCTTTATTTTCCATATCACATAACACAAATGTTTTTTGTGTTCTTCATGCAGATAATGATTTTATCATCTTTTCAATTAATCATAAGATCTCCTTAAAAATTATATATATTTCTTTTTCTTCTATGTGTTCATTACTGATTTTCTCGTTTTTTAATATCAAATAATTATCTAAATTACGTTTTTGCAAACATCGGGTCAAGTTAAAGCTTTCTCCCTTAAAGCAGTTCGTTGATTTACAAATATTTCTTTCCGCATTTAAAAATTTAGGTGGGACTCTACTTGTAAATTTGCAGCAATACCTTTTGAAAGTCCGCCATCCTAACAACTTCCGGTTCTATCTTCATGGCGCGACCGCGCAAGACAGGATCGCCAACTTGACAAATGTGCGTGTATGGTAACTCATTGGAGTTCATGCCCAGCAGTCGCCGAAATGTTTCTTTCATTTTCAGAAAGCTTATGAATCGCGCACTGTGTCTTTTAACGACAACAGCACGCGAGGCCGTGTTAGTGAAGTAATGTATTCGAAACATCGTATCCACGTTCGGATACCACTGTTGCACGTGCGATATTTTTAAACTTCTAGAATTGAGGTTATCCACTATCTACCACTGATATTTCTACTCCTATGTTACCCGGCCCGACGAATTGAAATACCATCGGCAGAGGTTTCTCTCTGCCATCGGAGACTAGCGCCGAATAAAGTTTCGTTACCTCCCGATGCCGGGAGAAACTTGGCCGATAACGTCGCGGACATCTCTGTCGCCATTCCGCGCGCCATTCGAAAAAATCCCAAGTAGAACAGAAAGTCATGATGACGTCAAAATGATGCTAAAATGACGCCTTTGACATCATTTTGAAGTCATGATGACGTGTACCCAGCCAGAACGCTGATGTCGATTCGATATCTAATCGACGTCGGAGAAATCTA
>NJRP01000120.1:620222-632576 GCA_003063835.1 Aphaenogaster floridana | reverse complement strand
CGGCTCTGTGATTGGCTTACGACATCTTAAGACTGTGCTTAAGACGGTCTTAAATATAAGATCCGACTATGAATACCGGCCTATGAATACCGGCCTATATCTTCATTTATTATAGAAAATCTAGTAACGTTGCTCAACTGTTGAGTCTGCTGAACGCGGCCATTTATTATAGAAAATCTAGTAACGTTGCTCAACTGTTGAGTCTGCTGAACGCGGCCATAGTGACTGCGTTCGCTTTGGGCGCTCACATGCTTTCCTATCGCGTCATCTATCTTTACTTATTAACAAAAGGAAGACAGAACAACATTTATCGCGCGTAAGCATTCAAAACGATCGCAGCTAGTGTCCATAGCTGGAAAACGGGCAAAATAAGTTTCTCTCTCTCTCTCTCTCTCTCTCTCTCTCTCTCTCTCTCTCTCTCTCTCTATTTACAAATATATTTTCATATTTTCATGAATATTTAAATATATTATCTTAATTTTGTTTAAAGTTATGTTTAAATATGTTTATTAAAACATTAAATATCATTCAAATTGGCTTTTTATTTAAATTTATGTACATTTTAAATATTTGGTGAAAAAAGTTGTGATCTGGTGATTTTTAAAGCAGAGTTCTGGTGAAACCATTTTTAAGGTCGCGGCAACACTGCTCTAGTCCGAACCGAACACGTTCACTTCACTGTTCTATCGGGTCGCCGATGTAGGTTATGTTTAAGATGTAGGTTATATTAAATGCGTATATATACAACGTTGTCGGACACATTCGAACGTATAATCGTGAAGGAATAATTGCAGCCAAACGTGTTTCATTCTGAAAGAAAGAAGGCGACACAATGTCTTTACGCTCATGTGAGATTTTTTATTTACGTCGACGCTTAATTTGTCAATATTGGTTCGGAAATGCTCTATCTATACCATGCACTTGTGATTTGTGTCATCTGTTTTGTCTCCTGTAAATTTTATTTATCATGTAACATTGATCACGATTCTGTGTTTTTATTGACAGTGACAATAAGTTAATTCACAAGATGACGATCATTGTAAAGGTGACTTTGACCATTTCGAATTAATGTAATCGGTAATTAACTCAAGCAATATCTATATTATTTTATTAATGTGAACAAAATTACCAATTTGTTTTTTTTTACACATGAGAAGGAAGATTAGATTATGGACAATTGCACAATTAGAAATTTTGCATAAACAATTCTGCTGATTGAATTAATCACAGATTAAGTTAATTTGAGTTTGGTCGAAGGTATACCTTGAAAAGATTCGAAGGTTCAACGAATGTATTGATTGCAGATTCGTTTTTGAGGGGAGTACACAAAACATACAGCAGAAAATTTGGTACAGCTGTTAAGGTGAAGGATGAGCAAACGAGTCAAGTATGTTCATTCCGCACGATGGAGAACAATCCAGTCAATCACAATACAGATCACATTGCCAGATTGTATACAGTGCCGACAGATATTCAGCAGCAAATCTTTCAATACGGTGGCTTATCTCGCATATTTATGAAACAAGTTACCACTTTTCAAGAATGCGCGATATTGATCAGGCAACCTGCAATCGAAGTTATGTCTTACCTCAGACAGGCTGACTATACAAGACCTGTCAACAAATATGTATTATGTATCCTTTCAGAAAGTGCCTATTTCTTTATATTGGAAGATTGTAGAACTCTATTTTTTCTACGCTTATTTTTCTGTCGCTAATATATTGCGCTCTCTTTCTCCCTCTTTCTTACAGTTTATATTATATTTTATATTAAAACATTAACAATTATACATGCCTAATATATGAAAGCCTTAACGATGTTAAATAGACGGGCAATTTGGAACAGGAAAAAGTATTACATTAAGTCACATACTACACTATGCCCTTATGCAGAAATTTGTACTTGTTAATATATATTGGGGTATGTTTTTATGTAAATGATAGATACATTATCTTGCATCTCGGCGTTGCAACCAATTATCATTTGTCCTTCAGCTACACATTGGTTCAGGGACATGAGGGAGGTTTCGACTTCGGTATTATCCCCAGGCTGCATGGATCTGCCAATCGATGCTGGGTTGTGGTTGAAACACTTCAAATCTCAAAACTCGACGTTACTTTCACAATTAGATGTATGTGTATCCCGAGACATCGCTTTGCTGGCTGTATCTAACGTACGCTCGCTTTACAGCTTAAAGTATCCAAGGATTATACGTGGAATCGACGCGAAATGACTTCGCAAGGTACTCCTATCTCAGAGCTCATCGACTTTGGCATAGAGCGCATGAAGTACGCCTGCGGCGTGGTGGACGCGTTGATAAGAGAACTAAAGCTTGCCAGTACTGCAGGGAAATGCAAGACATTGGTCATGATAGACGGATTCAACGCGTTCACATCGAATTACACGCGCATCTACGACGACAACAAGGTGATGGTTCTGCCCAAGCAAGTCTCGCTGGCGATACCATTTATCGATATAACGAAAGGTGATTGGTGTAACGGTGCAATTGTACTAACAGTAGACGAAAAGGCAAATAGGGTACGTACTTTTATTGCAATTCTTTATTTGAATTAACTTTAGATATAGATCGAGTCTGGAAAAATGGAAATATTACTGTTTCATATAGAAATTAAAATTTGGTAAAATTTTCAGCATTAAACATGGATCGAAAAAAATTTTATTTTCAGGATCGTCGGGAATCCCATCTTCCCAGATATTTGCTTGGCAAAGAAGGTTTCGATCATCTGGATCCCTTCGTACCCATTCTAATTGAAAACTACAACATCGCAGAATTCGACAGCATGATAGAATATTATAAGGATCGTAAATGGATCAGAGACATAACACCCAACGGCCAGAAAGAATTAGAATTAATTACTAATAAAAATCCATTTGTCTTAATGGAGCAATGTAAATTCTTATAAAAGTAATTGAACATCGAGATATTTATAATAAAATTTCTGTAGCTCTCAGCACTTTCTTCGGTTTTTTAAATAAATGTTATTCTTCCAGTCACAAAACTTTTTAGATATATTTCATTTTTATTAATAGGATCATTTTATAGTTAAAGAAGAAATATTTACCTTTTGTATCATGTAGTTACTTTATTAACATAAAACACAATAATACATCCAGTCACCAAAAATATTTTTATGTCTTATGACAAGAAAGATATTACGAACGTAATATTAAGAATATAGATATATAACATGTATTGCACAAAAAATATCGTAGTACCTACATTTTCTAAAACAATCGTAATGCATGTGTACGCAACATAAATTTAGCAATACAGATATAAAGAAGAATTGATATAATCCATTAAGAATAAATTTAATGTTGTATTATTCAATTTCTAAACACAGGATCATATGTGCAAAATAAATTCAGCATAGAAAAAACGTTATATAATGAATAATAATTACAAACTATTATACCAGCTATCGAAAGCATAGACTATGTTAACTGTTATTTTTACCATTTATTACCATATATATTATATACTATCGTCAACTAATGTTTTGGCCCCATCCCTCCTAATGACGGCGTACTGGATGTATTACATCCAGCGCCTTGTCGATGTCACCATTTTGTGCAACTAATAAATGGGTGAGCCATGAGCCCTCGTTGGAGAATCCCATCGCCATCATCGCGTCTACGGCGCGTTGGATCTTGGGATTCGGATGAAAAAACTCGTTTCTTACTTCTTCAGGTAAGGGTGGGTAGATTCTCTGGTTTGTCGGCGCTGCTTTTTCTGGCTCTGCTGCGGGTGCTGCCGGTGCGGATGGCGTAGGCTGTATGATAAGGTATTCTGAATACGTGATACGTATACACAATGAAGAGGATTCAGGACTTAAGTAACCATTGATACCATTACTGATGCAATGTGATAATGCCTATTAAACTGAATAGATCGAAAAATCAACCCTATCAGAATTAGAAGCGATTTTCAATCGGTAAAGCGAATAATTTACAAGTGGAATTCTATCTATCGGCCTTCCAAGTTCTGAATCCTTTTTTTTATAATGTCCTGTATATGTTAAATTTATTGTATTTCTTAATCATATTCTAATTCTCTAATATTGCACAATTGTATTCAGAAAGTTTATGATTACATATATTTTAAATATCGTTAAATCTTTCAATTATACTTTACTAATTCTGTATATTCTAATCTCTATTTATTTTGTATATATGCGGTGCGTACCTGCTTAGTCACATTCAAGGAGGAGGAAGTGGAGGAAGTGCGGCTGATATTTGGGCTTTCGCGTTGTATCATCGTCCACTCCTCAGCTTCAGCCGCTTGTTCAGCAGAGATTGCTGCTGCTGTTGCTGCTGCACCTGCTGCTGTTACTGCTACACTAGCAGCTGCAGTTGCAGCTACTGCAGCTGCAGCTGCATCCTTTTGTGATGACGATGAATTATCCGTCGAAGGAGAAACTGCAGTACTTACGGGATCATCGCGCAGTTTCTTTCCTTCACCGGGAAACTTCTTAGCGGAGTCCTCCGAGGACATAGGCGCGTGGGTCTCGGGTTTTTGCGCGCTAGCCTTCGTCTGAGCGTTGTCGGCGGGCTTGTTCTTGGAATCGTTGTCAGCCATCACGGTAACGTTGATGCCGAGTGGATCCAGGAACTGCGAGATATTGGAGATGTTGTCCTCGACGATCTTCAACAGTTGCGAGAAAGTGTGCCTCGTTGCTTCCTGCTGTGGATCCTCCGTTGCTTCAGTTGCAGCCTCGGCGGACGGTTCCCTATGTTGTTCCTTAGTCCGCTTCTGTTCGTGTTTCTCGTCTGATGGACCAGCAACAATGTCTATTACGAACTTCTCCAGTGAGTTTACGACAGACGGATCAAATGCAAATTTACCATCTGTAGGTGTGAACATCGGACAGCCACGCTTGCTCCTGTGCGGGTATTTATGTTCGTCCTCTTTGCAGTGATGCGCTGCCTTTTTCACGAACTTGCGCATGTGATGAGCAAGTCGGCGGCCGTGATAGCCCGACCATTCGATTGGCTGCGTCATACGGACCATGTAATGTTCTGGATGATTACCAAGCGTCATGCAATCGGTGCATAAATCATAATCCGGACATTGCATACATTTGAAGCGAAAACCATGTATATCCTTGTCACACACGTCACATACCACACCGGGATGCAATATTTTGTCTATCTTCGACATGTCTATTGGATCTTGCTTTGGCTGCAGCAAGATGTACAGCTTGTAGATGTCATTCTTAGCCATCTCGTCCAATGCGATCTCCAATTCCTCGTTGGTGGATATGGTAATAGTCTCATTTTCATCATCTATTAATATAAAAGATTAGTTAAATAATCAGTTGCGATCAGGACTCTAACTTCTATTTAATATATAAAGGACATCAATTACATTACAATTTTATTTCTTAATATTATAAACCTGTAAAATATTCATATTATACTGTAAAATATAAATTTACGAGGCTTAATTATGTAAGAACTAATATACTGAAATTTGTTATAGATCCTTTTTGCACTGGATCCATATAACAAATAGAAAAGATATATATATAAAAGGATGTATTATATTAGATACTACTGAAAATCCTACATTAAGTTTCAGAGCTTCTTTGGTCATTCATTTAAATAAAATCATAATAAAAGCTTAACAATCCATCATTTATAGACAGTTGTAATAGTTTTTGCTTTTTGAATAATTAAACCGTCAATAACAAAAATGCATGTACCCGGATGTCTTTGTCTTCGAGGCGTTGCAAATAAGAAAAAGAAAGTACGCAGGTAAAGATGGCCATGAGTACATATTGAAGGAGGAATGCCGAATACAATTCGCTCCTGTGCTGTTAAATACATCAAATAATAATGTTAAATACATCAATGCATCACTTGTTAGCTCGCAAAAGATAACACACGACGCAGAGCGGATAATGCACAAGACCTTTGATAAACAACGTCGTTTGCTGACGTCAGCGAACCTCGCTGTTGCGTTCTCCGACAAGACGAGAAGAAAAAAAAAAGGAGAAAACCTGTCGTAGCACTCACCTTTCCAGGTGACGGCGAAGCTCTTGCCCCGCAGATCCGGGAAGATAGTTTGCAGCTTCTCGCGCAGGTACATGAAATTCGTCGCGACGTCGGCGTCGACGCCGAATCTGCGCACTTCCGTGCAGGTCAGGTCGTACCTGACTGTACCTGATTCCTCGTCGTGAATCAGGTACACCTTGAAGCTCAGCTTGGCCATCGTCGCTCCGGTTCCACGCACGTCGAAACAAGGAAGGACGCTTCTTTCGAAGCGAAGACACGTTCGAGAAGTTCGCCGATGCGCAGTGTCGCTCTTCCGGCTTCTATCTTCCACACCGACACGATAACGTCGAAAGTCGCACGTCGTTTGCCCAGGCGACGCCGCGGCCGTTCGCTTTTATACACAAATACGCAATCGATAATGCACCTACCGTCCGTCAAGCGTCCAGGCGCCGCAGTCACTTCCGGCGACTCTGACGTCGCGCGCCATTCTCGAGCCTTCCGCCGTCATTTCTCATCGTTTCTTCCGTTTCTTTTTCCCGGATTTACGATGAAACTCGGACACGTCGATGGAAAAGGGTTTCGCCCGGAAACTTCACGATTTCGGGACGGGGAAGGATCTTTTGACGGACGGATTCGAACGGCGGAAGTCGGCCGGCGCGCCGCCATCTTTGAGTGAGTGTGCCTATTTTGACAGATGGCGGCCACGTGACTGCGCATTGTATACGATGATTCACGATGGAAGTGATAGTATCGTGTCGTTGCGCGCTACGTGTTGCATCATAGAGCATAATTTTATGATTTCAACGTGTCCTTTCTTTAAATTAAACTAGCAGGAATATTAAATTTAAATGTTCTACTAAGTTATTGTTTCAGACAAGTTGTAGGATTCGGTTCCCGCGATTCGAAGATACGCAAAATAACTGAATCGATTTATCTCTAACGAGGATTGATGATTCGAAGATTTGCGCGTTATTGGTTCTGGAGAATTCCTGATTTTGCATGAAAAATGATTGTAATAATGAAAGATATTGTGCAATAATTTGATTAATTAATTTAAAAGTGCTTGTTTTAAAACCGAAATATAGATTTATGGATGCTAAACGAAGGATGATAGATTACAAATATATCGTAATTAGTTTACATTTTACAATTCATATTTTGTTTATATTATATTTATTATTTAGTAATTTGCCATCATATTTTCGTCGAAATACTTTCTGACGAAGTTTCATATTTTTAAATATTTCAGGATAACTGTTAAGGTCCTCAAGTATATTTCTTTCTCTGATAAAAAATATACCAAATTGGGGGAGATAGTAATACTAATTTATTAATACTAATAATTCAATACAATAGTAATATAATAGTAATACTAATACTATAATATAATAGTATAATCGTAATATTAATACTATACTATAATAGTATAATCGTAATATTAATACTATAATATAATAGTATAATACTCTAATACTATAATATAATAGTATAATAGTAATGCTAATATATTACATTATTATTATATTTATACTAATACTGTTAATACTATTAATACTAATTTATGAATACTATATATTAATATCAATACTTTCTAGTATTTTCTTCTAGTTTGATATATTTTTTTTATCAGAGAAAGAAACGTATTAATATATGCTAGTAAATACTAGAAGGGAGATATTAAACAGCAAGGATATATAAAAAAATAGACACTATATTAAATAACCATCCAGCATGCACATATACAATTTTTTATTATGACTGGCTCCTGTTGTTTCTTAATACATTCGTTTTTTAATAACTTCTATATATCATTTATTTTTATTATGTATTTCTTATCTCATTATGTATTTTATTTTATATAATACCTTCGCAGTGGATCGGATTAACGGCTTCGCAGGAGGCACGGTACGTTCGAGAAGTATTGCGACAGACGTATAACAATCCAGAAACGTCTGGAAAGTAACGGGGAAAAGTGCGCATTCATTCGCGGCGATTTTGTGCGGAGTGACGCGCTCGAGACTCGCGTTTTCTAGATCTGTCTAGACGCGCACGCGGACGGCGGACGCCGCGCCGTCGTGTTTATATAACTTTCGCTACAAACGCGTTATTACGAACGGCGGAGATGGCGATAAGGCGAAAACGACCGCGTTATTTCGAGCAATTATAACGTAAACACCATTATAACATAAGCAATTATAACGTAAGCCAAAAATTTCATTAGTGTCGCAACCGCGTGGACATTACGTCATCGACGAGAATCTCGAAATAATTGCATTCTTCGAGTATCTCGCAAAAGCAGCGCGTAAAATGAAGATATAATGTAGTTGCGAGAGTTACTGATAGGATAGAGAATCTGGAAAAATACAATTGAGATTAAATATATATTATATAATGTATATATATTTATATACTATACATATAATGTAATATGATATTTTTATATAAATATGTGAAAATATAATATCTAATTCAATCTAGTTTAAGAAAATGACTTTGCGATTTTTAAGAGAAGTAAAGGAAAGAATGTGTATTCTTTGGAGATAATATAAATGGCTAATACTAATTGACTTACAAATTGGGAGCATTCAAGAAGACAACTTTGTGACTTTAAGACGGGAAATGTTAAAAAACGCCAACGTCAATAAAAGTGGCGTTATTAATTCTCTCTGATTGAATGATGATGTCAGCAGCCACTAGTTTCCTGTATTTATTATTATCCTGTATTATTAATATCGCTCATAAATTAGCATAAATCCACAATGTTGTAGAGCCAAAGGCTGGTTACTCGCATGATTGTCGCTGAATCATTCATTGGTGCCATGAAGATTACTAGGCGAATTTGATGATGGCCAGCTCTCTTCGCGGCCGCGCGTCGATCGATGAATCATGTCTATGCATAAACTTCGAAAGTAATCCAACGCTGTCCAGAAAAGCAATTGTACAAACAGATACGACAGATGTATATAAACGCATTATCAGCCTGATGTCGCTCTCTATATTTTTCTTGAATGTTTTTATAATCGATTAAAAACAGTCTGCAATCAGCAACAATGAGGCTGCTGCTGTGACTTAATTAATTAATTAATTAATTAGTTTTTTATTTACGTTTCAGAATCTAAAGTTGCGTCAGACAACTATATGCATTTGATGATTCATTATATACATTATATACATATATCTGTACCTCAGAGGTAAAGGATCGTACGTCCACTTTTTATCAAAATTGAGTTAATACTTTTTCCAATATACCAGGAGCTTAAACTTTAGTAAAAGATGCTATGTCCATTACGACTAGTTTCTAAAATACAACACTTAGAAAAAGTTGTACTGAAAACTTTATATATGTAAAAAACAATAAAACAAAAAACAAAAAAAATGTCAGTTTCATTGCTTCAATAAATATTATATTTAAAAAATTAAGTTGCTACTTTTATTTTATATCTAAAAAAAATACATTCTTTCCCTATTTAAAACTTTATATAAACCCTGTTTTCTCTAAACTTATAATAATGGATATACGATCCTTTACCTCTGAAGTATAGATATATACATATACTTATACATTTTTTTCTTTATTTCTCCTGAAAATCGCAAAGTCATTTTATTGAATTAGATACTACATATATTATATTATCATATTTGATATTTATATAAAGATATTATCTCAAGTAGAACAGAAAGTCATGATGACATTAAAATGATGCTAAAATGACGCCTTTGACATCATTTTGAAGTCATGATAATCTCAAAATGATGTCAAAGGCGTCATTTTAGCATCATTTTGACGTCATCATGACTTTTGTGTTCTACTCTCTTGGGATATTACAATATATATTATATAATATATTTTTAATATTTCTTGATATATCTACAATATATGTTATATAAATTTTATATATAATATTTTTGAAATATAAATTTCTTTTTATTTTTTCTAAAAAATTATAAAATCATTTTCTCGAAAAAGATTGGATTAGACATGATATACATAATATATAATATAATATATTTATTTTATATTATATATTATATATATTTAGATTATAATATATTACATATAAAATATCTTATTCAATCTAGTTGGAGAAAATGATTTTGCGATTTTCAGGGGAAATAAAGGAAAGTAGATTGCGCTGTCCATCAAGTATACTTGATAATGTTCACTCTGACAAACGCATGTTTTAAGATGCGATCTGCCCATCGTTTCCGATTGTAATTTTCTAATGGTGCTCGGTCGGTGTATACGTTCGCGGAATATACACCTGATGCCGCATTATAAATTTAAATGTGCACTTTCCGTATGGACATGTTCAGGGTCGGAGACGGACATCGATATTTCGAAATTCGTCGATTGGCTTAAAATCAACGACTTCTACGTAGCAGAAGCCAGAAATCTGCTTTACATTCTCTTCTGTATCGTCATTTGAATGACTCACAATCAATGCAAATCTAATCTGAGAATTATTCGCGCTTAGCTCAATCTTTCCGAGCATGCTTATTGTTTGATATAAATACTTTTAGAATACTTAATGAAAAGACATCTTCTTTTTTATTTACTGTGATGTTAATAATCGACGAAGATTGCATCGCGTTTAATTAACTGCATATATTTCCAGATCCTGCGTCTTATGTTAATAATTCAATACGAATATCCTTCGGAGGAGATCGTTGATTCTTAATTTAGCGACGACGCAAGGAAGGAGAGCGATTAACGGAGATTACCTCGCTTGACCGGTCGCTATTATTTCCACATCGCGGAATCACCGCAATTACGTTATCCAAAGCGCTCGATATACACCTACGTCCCTGCATTTACCCCGCGTTATCCGACAGGGTGGCGTTTGTCCGGCTTAGCGGAAATTTTAGCCGTTTAGTTGGTCTCCCCGATCTATCGCGCTATAAACCCTCTCGCCCGATTCTTCAACGGCGACGAAATGAGATTATCGCTTTGTTCGGCGTGTCCGATGCTGCTTCTCGTTCTTCTCGGTATTTCGGCAATAGAGTATAACGTCACCGCCTTCGTCGAAGTGATAATGAGCGTCCGGACATTTTACTCCGCAGCGTCCGTCATATTCGCCCACCCTGGAGACAAGTATGGGGATTACGGGGGTCAGTCCGAAGTATTCTCTAAATATTATTATTATTGCTAAGATATCTCTTTTATGAATATATTGGGTTGATTCATAAATAAGTTCCGCTATAGTTAACGATTTATCTGTTCTGAGAATCCAAAGTTACTGATTTTACCGAATGATTGCAACTGTGAGAGATCCTTTATTACCTGCAGATAAATGTAAAAATCATTCGGTGAGATTAGTAATTTGTTTGAATTCTCAGAAAAGATAAATTGTTGTTACTGTATAGCAAAACTTATTTATGAATCAACCTAATATTAACACGTTGTCTGCCTGACAAGTTTTGTATGACTACGTCAATCACTACACTGAGAGAAAAAAAATCTTGATACAAAGAATTTTACTTAACACAAAAAAATTATTTACTCGGTGGATCCTAATAGCTTATTTATTGTATTCAAGTCTTGAAATTTCTTGATTGAAATATTTATAATACTTATAACATTTATAATTTTTAATTAAATATTTATTTTCTTTTTGTTTTAGAAAATATTTGTTAGATCATTTCTATATTCAAGATAATCAGATTTTTTAATATTAGAAAACAATTTAGTTATACGTTTAATAATATATTATTTTGTTATTTATAAAATATTTATTTAAATGAAAAAATGTAAAAGTACAAAATAATATACTTGAGGTAACATGTGTATTTACTGAAAACTAAATATTTGTATTCTTAAATAGGACAAACAAATACTTGTATTAAAAGATATAGTTTTAAGGAAATTATTTTTTTCATTTGAAAAAATTTTTCTCCCAGTGTATGAATTTTTATTATCATAAGCACATATAAGAGATATTGTGTAACATGATTAAATAAGACTGTATCCCCACACTCAGAGAAAAAAGTCGTATCAGCAACTAGAAATTTGTGGACAAATAGCGCCTCAACTATGCTATAAAGTTGCAGTAACAACAACAAATAAGTTATGTGAACTAAGAAAACATAGTAATATTAACCATTTATAGTAAATCGTTAGATAAACTACGAAAAAATAGTCGTATTAACGGTAAATATATTGCTGATGCAAAAAGTATGTTGTAGTAACACGAATAATACTATTGTAGTTATACTACTAGTCAACTAGTTTTTGAAATATAAAGGAAACATGATTTTTGTAGTAAAGGGAACATAATTTTTAGAGTAGTACACGGAAAAAACAATAAGGTTGCCACAACCACAATAATAGTAACATTT
>NJRP01000120.1:574491-592546 GCA_003063835.1 Aphaenogaster floridana | reverse complement strand
ATATATAATTTATTATTAATTTCGTGAGAAAGTTTAATTTTTTTCACCAATAAAAGAAAAAACGATAAAATAGTAAAAAATGATATTTTGACCGTTCCTTAAACGTTTCTTAAACTCGAAAATAAACGTTTCCCTTAACGTTTTTCGAGTGGACATTTTAACCAATTAAAAACGTTTTCGAGAGTCGGTTATGAAACGTTTCGAAGAAACATTTGTGAAACGTTTCTGAAACGAACATGTGCTACCTGGGATTGCTTATTAATGCATGACCCGTAAACTGATGAATTTTATAAGTTAAAATAAATTAATTTATTTTAATTTATTTTTAATGCTCAAAAATAAAATTTTTAACTATTTTTACGGTAAAAATACCTCATTTTGGCTTAGGTATAAATTATTTAAGATATGTAAATATCATTAAATAATTAATACTTATACTGTTGAAATAATTAAATAGCAATAAAAAATATTGTATTATATTTAGATTGAACCTCTTACGATTGCTTTTTCGTTTTTAAAACAACAAATGCTTTACGTATTTTTTCACATTTTTTAGCTTGCGGCGATTTCAGCTTAACGGCGTTATAGGCAAGTTGAAGAACAAGTATATCAAAAATAATCCTTCAAGAAATATTACTTTCTACGGCATCGTCGAGTTAAGTGATGTAACGCCAACTCTGACGATGGTGGCAGGCAGTATGGTCCTGGCACTACTTATCTTGATAATCGAGAAAGTGTATTATTCGTTTAAAACTCGATCTAAGAACAACGAATTGTCCGTTAAAAAATTGAATTATAATCTCGGCGCAAGGGACAAATTGCGAAAAGGAAACAACGAGAGAAGTCTAAAACATCAAGGATTTTCTAACACAAGACCGATTGGGTATTTGCCATAATAAGTAAGAAAAACCGTCGTGAGTGCTGGGTTTTTTCGAGGAATCTCTTGTTTGTAAAATAATACTATAATATATAATCGGCGTTTATTGATCTATTTAACGAGTTTAATAAAATATTTTAAGCTATATCTCGCTGTTTGGAAAAGAATAAATACTTTACAAATAATTTCAATTTGCTATCGTTTTATTCTTATACAAAATATTGCTGCGTATTACGTGCATATGTATTATTTAAACAAACATAGGTAATTAATAAACATAATAATAATTAAATTAATTAGAGTACAGTTTTACATTAGATTAGAATTAAACAATAGCGAGAATTTGATAATGCAATCTTTGAGACGCTCGAAATGTCATAAAAGTTATTACGAAGAAATATTTCGATGCGTGGTTAAGCGAGAATTGAGTTTCGCGTCTCCCGAAACCTCCGAAAAATCGTCAGAATTATTCGGATAACATATTTGGTCGGGAGGTCGTTGGAGGTATTCTAGAAGTGGGAGTTGCCATGCCCGCTTGGCATGCATGGAATCCCCGCTTTTCACCCTTCCACGCATCCTCGTCGGCGTTCTCATAGCTTGACTGGAAGCTCTCAACGGACGATAGCCAATAAACGCCGATAGAAACTCAAGCTACTTGACTTCTGTATCTATTTCTGCAACCTTCTAGTCGAACGTGATCTCCTAGTAACGGGGACGATCTTTTGTGGCTCTGGTAAGACGCGCTTGCCAATTCTCGTTGCCACTTGCCTCCTCTGATCTAGTATACTTTCCTGATAACTCTGACGATTTTTCAGAGGTTTCGTGAGACGCGTATTCCTACTCTCGTCTAACTTCTTTTTCGATATCTTTTTTAAAGAATTTAAGCCATTTTTCGAGAATATTAAAGAATGTTAATTAAATTTTCGCTTACTTATTGTTTAATTTGATTCTAATATTATAATTATATTCTAATTATATTCCTTCATAACTTTTGTGCGTGTAGAGGATTCGAAAATATATTTCAATCACCATAGAACAAGATCGTAATTAATTGACTTTCCACTATGTATTTATTGTGTCTAGAAAAGCGAAATTTATGTTAATTAATTTTCTTATATTATAATTATTAGTCCGTTATATTTCTAAAAATCTTTGTAAAAGCTGTAATATTATTAATAATTTTATTGTAATATATAACACTTATTATAGTTATATAATAATATTTGTATAATTATAAATAAAAAATTGAACTATTAATATTTATAAATTGCTGTTTAAAATAGTTATAATAATTTATATCTATAAAAATTATTATTTTATCTATTAGGTTTGATTCACGGGTTTTAATAACACTGTTAATATTACTGGCAAGCGGAAGTTCGCATCCACAGCTTGCAGTTTCTTGCAGCAGACGCAGTCGATTCGATACGCACTCAGGTGGCATAGCTTCGCTGGCGGGCGCAACGGATGCGAGCGAGCACGCGCTTACGTTTCCGCTTTCTGTTTGACCGGAAGTGACCTTTGCCTCATTAGAAAAAACCTGCACGCACGCATCAATCTCGACAACCGACAGCCCCATACCGGAGCTATCGCTTCAGTATACGTACATGCATACAATGTGAGTTGCCTTTACCGTTGCACCGAAGCTACGGCGTTGATTATCAATTATGGAAATGAATGCTTCTTCGCAAGTACCACCAATCAGCGACGAATTAATCGAGAATAGCACGCGGTGGTTATGCGTGACAGCAGTTAGGATTGCTTCTTCTATTACCAGATCGGTTCCGTTAAATTGCGAAGAGAATAAGTAATTTATTAAATTTTTTTCGTAAAACGTATTACCATGTGTGTCTCGGTTTTGTTGCAATTTTCTCTCCTCGTTAGAAAACGCGAGTTTTCCATGAAAACGAAAGATGTAACTGCGTTGAGATAATCGGAGGATGTTTTTTTAAGTTTTTAGATATTTATACATTGACTATCAGGTGACCGGCGCATAATAAGAAACATTTTGTACTTGACCTGTGTGAAGTTAGCCCCCCAATGTCGAAAAATCAAAAATTTTCTTTTTGCAAACGTTTGCCCATTGTTTGCCCACGAATGCCCCGTTGGAATTTTTGTTTGCCCCTCTCTAGTTTATAAGTTATAAGCAATTCAATTTTGGGGGGCCAACTTCACACTGGCCCCTAATATCGAAAAATCAAAAATTTTCTTTTTGCAAACGTTTGCCCATCGTTTGTCCACGAATGCCCCGTTGGAATTTTTGTTTGCCCCCCTCTAGTTTAAAAGTTATAAGCAATTCAATTTTGGGGGGGACCAACTTCACACTGGCCCCAATGTCAAAAAAATTTTCTTTTTGCAAACGTTTGCCCATCGTTTGCCCACGAATGCCCCGTGGAATTTTTATTTGCCCCCTTCTAGTTCAAAAGTTATAAGCAATTTAATTTTGACGGGGCCAACTTCACATTAGTTTCCAATGTAGAAAAATCAAAAATTTTCTTTTTGCAAACGTTGGCCCTACCAAAATTGAATTGCTTATAACTTTTGAGCTAGAGGGGGGCAAACAAAAATTCCAACGGAGGATTCGTGGACAAACGATGGGCAAACGTTTGCAAAAAGAAAATTTTTGATTTTTCGACATTAAGGGACAGTGTGAAGTTGTCCCCCCCTCCCTCAAAATTGAATTGCTTATAACTTTTGAACTAGAGGGGAGCAAACAAAAATTCCAACTGGGCATTTGTGGGCAAACGGTGGGCAAACGTTTGCAAAATTTTGATTTTCCGATATTAGAGGCCAGTGTGAAGTTGCCCCCCCCCCCCTCCAAAATTGAATTGTTTATAACTTTTGAACTAGAGGCGGCAAATAAAAATTCCAACGGGGCATTTGTGGGCAAACAATAGGCAAACGTTTGCAAAAAGAAAGTTTTTGATTTTTCGATATTAGAGGTCAGTGTGAAGTTGGCCCCCCCAAAATTAAATTGCTTATAACTTTTGAACTAGAGGGAGGCAAACAAAAATTCCAACTCTAAAATAATACAATTTATGAGTAAGTGAACAAATAACATAAAAATAATGTAGTTTAAAAACGTAAATTCTAAGATAAATGAATAAAATGTACGTGTTAATTTAACATATTATAAATGTTAATTTTACTGAAGAAATATGCTTCTACAATTTGTTTCCAAACTATATGTCCAAGTGTTACATTTTTGTTGTTAATTTTTACATAATATTTGTGTTAGTTTCTAACATATTCATCTTGTGTTAAATTAACATCAAAATTTGGGTGGATCGTTTGGGACACGTGAAATGTGTTAAATTTAATACAAATTTTCCAACTATGCGCTATCAAAATTTTTAGAAAGACTTGTAAACAATAAACAAAACGCAATAAAATAATCTAATATATAGAATTTTAAATAACACAAATAGCTAGATAATAATGTAAAGGACAAAGTGCATTATTCAACACAGTACTCATGAGGACATAGTTTTATTTAATAATATTATACACAATATTTTATCATCGTATGTTTACGATAATAAAAATTCTAGTGTAACGTACACGGGAAGACAAAACTTGTTAATATTTGCGTCTTTTTTGAGATGCAGCTTCGAGCAATGCAAACGTGCAACTGCAATGGCCTTGATCGCAACCGTAAGAAGAACCGTAGCAGCTACGCGACGTGACATAACGAAAAGTACAACATAACTCGAAACAAATATTTGCAATTTCGATATTAAATCTTCGACGTCTCTTTACCAATATTATAGTTTGTTTTATCGTTAGACTAGCGCTAATTTTCTCGCTAGTTTTCTCACCTAAAAAATTTTCAATTCACCTTTTCTAATTTACCAATTCAATTTCTAATTCTAATTTAGAGCGGAAGAAAACATGAAAAATAAGCTTTGCTATTTGCTTGCTCCATTTTCAGAAAAGTGCTTTGATAAAAAAACTCGATAGCTGGATGCGATGTGACTGCACTGCGAGATGATTTGATGATGCATCTTCGCGTGATCGGACGGCCTCGAAATGCATTCCGCAGACGCGATCGTCTATTATCGTTTGCGAGGATCGACGTCTACTGTTCCAGGAGGAAAACAAGATTCCCCGACTAGCTTTCTTGTCGTCGCACGTGCTAACCATTGTTGGCGCGTTGTGTCATCTCTGGGCTTGTCCAGAACGCCATTATATCGCGGCGACAAAAGAGGGAGAAGGGGGGGATATTTCTATAGCCGATCGTAACAATAACAATAGTTTCAAACCAGGAAACAATAATGCTCGGTGATTATGATTGTTACAGAGGAAACAATGGCTATGATGATGATGATGATGACAACGGGTGGGTTCTCGCCCGAGAAACGAAGTCATAAAATCGCGCAATGACGTATTCCTTTGAGTTTCGGTAACGTTTATTGCAAGTGGTTTAAAGATTTTTCAGCCTACATGAATAGGAGAGGATCATTTTCTCCTTAAGATTTGATAGAATTTTTAGATATAAAGAAAGCTCTTTGTGATAAATTATATTTAAATATATTATATATTATATTTATAGTAAAATAAAAATTATATTTATGGATTATAGATGGTTTATTTAATAGCTGAATTAAAGGAATTTTCGTTGGATGGAAATGAAATAAAAACACTTTATATATTGATGTGATGTATCATCGCTAGATATCTCAATATTTTTTCAAATATGACGTCCGAATAAGAATTAAATAATATCCTTTCTAGTTAATTACAAATGTTTGTTACGCACTCAAACAGCTTCGAAGCACAATATTTCCAAGGTGGCCTAGCTAATTATTACAATAGCGTTTCTGCCTTAACGAAGACGATAATTTGCGTGCGGCGAGATGGGAAGCTCCTTCAGTAAATCCGCTACTGAGACCTCTTCGGCTGCCGCGAAGCTCGTTAACGTGTCCGAGAGCGTAGGAAGGTGTCAGCTACGCGCTGGATCCTTATGCGACATTGCCGTCGATTTTTAGAGGAAGCAGCAGCGATCGTCACGACGCGGATGAAAATCGTGAATCCAATAAGAACGTGGGTCGTTGTCCCCTTTATGCCGGGACTGTGTGATCGGGAATTATCTAATCGTTCTATTATTAGATGTAAAAGAGCGTCTGATAACTTGATTAGTCTTTTACAGATAAACTGCTCTATAAGCGTATCAATTTTTCTTTTCACCAACCTCACGAGCCAAACGATTCGGTTAGTAGGTCATAAATAATTGACGTAATATACAATATGCTGTTACGCGGCAAGAAAGTAATAATTAATTCATATTTATAGAACATAATGAAGGTATTATTCTATCATTAATTATAAAGTATCTAATAGCGTAATATTACTTAAATTAAACTAGTAACTTAATATTAAACCGGTAATATTATTAGTTTGCAGATTAAATATTATATATTAATATATGTATAAGTATCACTAATAATTAACAGTTCCATGTAATTAATGCATTTTCGTGCGTGTTTTTCTCGGTAATTCCGATTTAGCGATTCTATCACAAAAGAAAATAAGCATTTAGTTCCTATTCAGATCGTAGATTACGTTACTCTGTGCAACTATTTTCTAATCGATTAATATCTACATACTACATTTACTCGCTGTTTTTGTTAAACCCGTCATTTGTCATGAAGAACGCGATGTTCATTCGACATGCTGTTTATCCAGTGTCAAAACCGAAAGGACTGCCGGCGTATCGCTCGATCAGCGTCGCAATCCAGGTACCATTGCGAAACGGTCGTAAAAACGTTTAATTGCCGTAGCGCGTTTTTGCCCAAAATAGGCGATCATCGGGATCCTCGAGGCATGCAACAGACTTCATTCTCATCTCCGAAGGCCGTGCCGGGAAGACTCCTCTCTTCCTCTCGTTCACCCGTTACGTTCCTCCACATTATCACCATTTGCATTTATGATTTTTACTTTCATTCGAATTTTTCGCGATTAATATATTGCTCCTCGCGGTTCCTTATCATTCTCACATTTACTTTACATTAACAGCGAAATAAATTTGCTCCAATCTCCGTCTCCCCCCTCTCTCTCTCTCTCGCTCGCTCTCTTCTGTCAACGTTGGCGGAGGCGACCCACGTATACCGGGTGTCGCGTGGGTGTGGACCGCGTTACATGTCCGTACGCACAGTGGGGGCACGGAGCCGACGCGGTACCCCACCGCCGTCGCCGCCGCGGCGGAATGGAATGGAAAGGAAAAGAGCTGTGTGGTGTACCTACAGCTGCCTATCCGCTTGCCGTAGACACGATTATGTTTCGTGTCTGGCGAACCCATTCAGTGCTTCTCACGGCACGGGGGCACATGGTGCGGTCGCGGCCGCAGACGGTCTCTCCGCGAGTGGTGCACGCACGCGAGCCGCGCGACGAGGAGGTGCAGCGAGCTCCGGAAGATAAGGCCGCCGAGGAGGTCGGGGGATAAAGTGAGAAGACAGAGTTAAGCGGACGAGTGTGCAAGTAGTAAAAAAAACCGTATTAAAAAAAGGAGAGGAAAAAGACCGTTCAAGACGCTTGAAAAATACGTCGGGCACGTCGAAAGCTCCGGAAGATATTTTCCGAACGGATCAAGTCTATCGAACTTAATTGTATCGGAGAGACATATTGAAGTACATGTTGTAAACTGTAATGACGTTTTAGTGAAAAGCTGCGATAAAACCCTTGAGAACAGAAAATTAAAAAGAAAGTGCAACTGCATCATAATAATAATAAGAAGCGAATAAAAAGCGAGTGCCACTCAGGTGGCACGTAATATGCACGTCATTCTCCTTAATATAATTCTGATCTGAAGATACAACGCGGAAAAGAAGCGGGATATCGATAGGAGGCGCGGGAGAAGAAACTGCGCCGCGAAGAGGGCCAAGTGCGAGAGCACTCCGCACGCACTTTCGGAGGAGATCCGGCGCGGCCGCGCGATGTGAAAAGCCCGGTTCCGTGCTAATTGCGCGGTGCCGTGAACGTTCCTGTCGATAAAGTTCCGCGTGCCCCGTGCCGAATGCGGCGCGTCGATTCCGCGCTCTCTGCTTCCAGACACGTGCCGGAGGTCCTTAAGCGGCGCTATCGCGCCTCCAAACGCGAGCAATCCGGGAAGATAAGGGGAGAGGAAGGAAGACGCAGCTGCGGCGAAGAGCGAACCGCAGCGATTCCCGAAGACCGAGCCGGAAAAAATCGGCGACTCACGATCTTAGGATCACTCGGGTGTCGTGAAGGTAATTAGAGCTAATTAGCGAAATTTCAGTCGGAACTAATTGTATTATTACGGAGGAGGAAGAGCCATTCTCCTGGCGTCTGCAGTTTGCATTCGCGCGGATCGTTTATCACGAGTATAAGGGAGGAGCAGGCTAATTGTCGAAAGAGAGTAAATTTATGCGCGCACTGAGAGAAAAATTTATGATATTCATGACTATAATTAAATTGTAAATAATTATGGTTAGGTGCACCATTTTTATAGTTATTACTACTATAATGTTAGTAATAATAACAAAAAATAGTTACAAATATCATAATTTAACTATAATTATTATAGTTAGTTATTATTAATTATTATAGTTGGAACTTTTTTAACTATAATAATTATAGTTAAATTATGGTATTTGTAACTATTTTTTGTTTTTATTACTAGCATTATAGTAGTAATAACTATAAAAATGGTGCACCTAACCATAATTTTTTACAATTTAATTATAGACACGAATATCATAAATTTTTCTCTCAGTGCGCTATCGGCGCGATGCATCGGCGCGCCTGCTTCTGCGGCGCGTTCGAAACCTGACAGCTGATGAATGAGAGAGAAACCGGATGTATGCTAAAACAAATAAAGGACTCCGTGTGGTAATTCGCGCTGCGGGGAGAAAGTGTAGCAGCGGCGATCGAGTAGCGATCGAACGTAACGCAGCGATCGATTCCGCGTAATTGGGAGGCGCAGTAGAAACGGCCGAAGTAGTCAGACCGCGCGGGATTACGTTCAGGAATTTGAAAGTCACCCGACGAGATTTCCAAATCAATCATCGCTCCGCGGAATTCATCTCGTATCACGATCGACGTAACGACCCGCTCGTGCTCCGTTATGAACGAGAAAAAAGAGGATATGCAACAAATTAGTGGTTGAGGACGGAGATTACAGGCGAGGTAAAAAAAGGAAAAGAGAAAAAAAAAGAATGCGCGGACTTGTAAATCAGAGCCGTTTTTACTCACGGAAGTCGGACTGGCGGCTTCCGAAGCGTGTAGCAGTCGACGGCGAGGTGCGCGCCGCATAATACAGTGTAGATGCGATCAGAAATTTTAATTAAACCGTTATGATCGTTCCCGTCGTCGACGTGGAAAGTTACGCAATCGCGTAGCGCCGTCCCGGCCCGCGATAATTAATTCGTTAATTCGCGAAATTTCCAGCGAGACAAATCGCGCGACGCCTCGCGGCACGTCGCTCGTCGACGTGAATCGGCGAACGATGATAAGTCGAGGTAAATTTGGCGAGAGGATGGATCGCGAACACGGTTGCCACCTATCCGGTTTTTGGCAGGAGACTCCGACTTTTTGGATGAATCTCCGGCTCTCCGGCAGACGGGAAAAAATCTCCGGCCGATCACTCTTAACACTAAAGCTACCGATAATTTATATATACACGGAGAAAATTTTATATTAAAAATTACTATGTATGACAGTAGCCGTGGACCATTGCTAGAATTATAAACATTTTTACTATGTTTTTATCACTAATGAGTTTAATAATTATTAATATAACATAGTAAAAATTTTTATAATTCCAGCAATGGTCCACGGCTACTGCCATACATAGTAATTTTTAATATAAAATTTTCTCCGTGTACCTATTTCTACCGAACCGGTTAAATGACCGGTTGTTAAATAAAAGTTTTATTTTTTCCAATTGAATGCAGGTAATATGTTTATCAGAAGAAAAGAAAGAAAAAGAGAGATAGATATTGAAAAATTGATTGAATGTATATTAAGGAAAAGTCGTAAAGCGAATTGAGGAAAAGCGATAACATTGAATGTAGAATTTTTAATCAAAAGTTTCAAAACGGTCATTTGACCGACGGTGGTAATTACGGTTAGTGTTAATCACGGTTATCAACTTCAGATTAGAGTATTCACACACATATACACTGTCGCTCAAAGGTATTTACCCACTTTGTCTTCCTTAATTAAATAGAAATTCAATAGATTAATGAACAATTTTAAGAGTGGACATTGAATGTAATAATAATGTTTAATAGGTCAATTATCATTATTATTTTTTATTCTACAAATATAAAGGGAATATAACAGAATTAAAATAGAAATTAAACATGAAAGAAATTCATGTAGAAATTAGAATGGGCAAATATTTTTTAGCGGTAGTATACAAGTGCGCGCACAGTAGATACATGCACAGAAAAAAATGCTGTTGCTTCAATTAAAATCTACGTTACGGGCTGCCACAAACATAAATAGTTCATTCAATTGTATTATGATTGGACCAAATATCTAGATTATTCTTTTAATAATGGCAGCCCGTGACGTAGACTTTAATTGAAGCAACAGCATTTTTCTTTCAGTGTGTATAATTGGAGTTTCTTCCGGTTTTTAAAAGGAATATCCGGCGGCAGGCTTAACTTTCATGACTTTTCTTTTAGAGAAAGCAAGAAAAGAAAGATAACAAATTCGAAAAAGATGCGTACATTATATAGATATAACGATTTTCTTTTCAAGATTGATCTCCGGCAGAATACTAGTTTGAAGATGGCAACCGTGATCAGAAGAAAATTTTAATTAGCGAGAGGATCATCTCGGTTCATGTTGTTCACACGCAGTGGCCTTTAGACAGACAGCGGCGAGTCGTGCTGCACGGGGGGAAATCATGTTGATTCGGTATTACATCATTCCCTTGTAAGAAGCGTGGCTTCGGCAGCAGATCGTAAATGTCGGGGGCAGAGCGCAGTGCGCGCTGCTACATGTCGCAACTGTTCTTGTAAAATTTTATTTGAGTATCAACATTCTTGAGATTATATTTTATGGAAGATAATGTTCTATCTTCTTCCCGAGATCTTCTGTTCGGGCCTATCCTTATCGATCTCGTCTCTTTCAAATATTGAAACCCTTTCTTATCTCCGTTTCAGAGAACCCAATGTTTTCTTTTCGGGATCTATACATCTTTGTATGCAGGACATGGATGATTTATTTGTTTAAAATACGTCGCCTGAAATAAGAGGTTCAACCAACACATATTTGTTATTGCGAGAAATATCACTACATGCCTCGATGGTCGAATTGGTAGGACGCCCGCACGGATTGAAGGGAGATCCAGGTTCGAATCCTGGTTGAGGTGTTATTTTTCACAATAATTTCTTTACAGTTTTCGGGGAAGGTGGATCTTATATAGATGCTTGTTAGCATCAAAATTATTAAATTGCTTGTCAATTTAACATGTGAATTAATTCCGGCTTCATGTAAGGATTGTGTTTCAAGACCGACAAATTTGCGGCGCGCAGTTCGCATGAGTAGGAAAATTCACAAAATAATTATTACTAGGCACCAAGATCCGCCGCGACCGATATAGGCCTTCTTTCATATTTATATGGATGATTTAGTTACGACTAATTTTAATAAAGAAATAACCTTTTTTCTGAGCGAAGGTCCGTCTTGAGACTACGTCTGTTCTCGCCCCTCTTCAGTGAGCAAACCTCCGACGCAGCTAACACTGTTAATTCCTTTGGGTCATTTTTAACTATTCTATAGGTCGCCACTTGTCCTATCCAATATGTTGTTAATTTCGACACCTTGTTTTAGTTAAATTAACGACAAATGTGGTCATTTTGACACACACATGGTTAAATGTTAACTAATGTTTTAGTTAAAGTGACGACATATTGAGTAGGAACAGTGGCGACCTAAAGAATAGTTAAAAATGACTCAAAGGAATTAACAGTGCACAGTATTTCTGTTCTACTGTATTTCTGCTTGTCTAAATTCTACCTATTGAGAGAAAAAAATAGTTGAAATAACAATAATCTACCTATATTTTATAGTGAGTTTTGGCCTTAAACATATTTTTATAGTTCATTTAAACATGCAAAATATAGCAGAGTGAACAGAAATTTATAGTTATCACATTTGCTTTGTTATTATTATCATGTGTATGGTAAAGCATGCTAAGAATATAGTTACCTGTACCAATATTTGCCAAATATTCCAATTGTATTGACTATATAAAATGGTTAATTTCTCTTACCCATTCCATATATTCTATCTTGCTATATTTTTACTTTAAATAATTATAATTTTTGGTAAAAATTTTACACGGGTCACTTATACTATGGCTATATCGTAATTGTCACCACCATAAATGGTAACACTTACTATAAAAATGATATTCCTAACTAATAATCATTTACTATGTCATTATAGTTGCAAATATCATACATTTTTCTCTCAGTGTATAAGTAAAAGCCTAATCAAAAGGAGAGTATTCTACTCTTTGCATTATTTAAAATATTACGGTATGTATCGCGCTCGTAACAGCGCTACACGACGCTTTCTGGGACGGTTCGCAGTCGCGCGGCTAACCGCGGCGACGGGAACGGCACGCCGTCGGTTCTCATCCACTTACGCGGAATTGGATCACTCGCCTGGTCCGTTCGGAATAGCTATGATTCGCGGAGGAAGTCGATCCGCTAAGTTTCACACGGAGATTGACGGAGATGCGATCCGCGTTATGCCCCCGCGCGCCGACGTAATCAAAGTGCGACGTCCGAGTGGAAGGGAACGACTCCGCGTGCGCAATCGTTAGATCGCGGCGGTTAAATATAGACATCTCGAGAAATTACTCTCCCGGTTAGGCATATGAGAATCGAGAAAAACGTACGCGGCTGTTTCCCTCTTCCGAACGAGGAGGGGGCCGGATTTGCGCCACGTGCTTCCTTAAAAATATTATTTCCGGCACCAATAATAGGGAGCAAAAGTCTCTTTTTTTCTGAAAATAATGGAAAATGTATATACTTGTTACGTTATTTGTTTTATTATTACAGCATTCTTTTTAATAAAGAACTACCAAAGAAATATTAAAACTACGTCAAAATGACTGGTAATTTGTAATTTAAAAAATTTCTCTAATTTATAACAGTGCATTTTTTGAGAGCTTTTATTGCAATATGTTAATGATTAAATTGTTAAATTTACTATTTTCCTCTTTATTCCTTTCTTTCAAAAAGATATAATCATTTACATATCAAATAAAATAAAAGTCATAGAAGTAAAAAAATGCACTGTTATAAATTCGAGAAATGTTTTAAAAATTACAAAATTATCATTTGACGTAGTTTTAATATTTCTTTAGTAGTTCTAATATTAAGAAGAATGCTGATATAAACAGTATAGCCATTTAAATAGTAGAAATTAATTGTCGATAGATCTACACTGAGAGAAAACGAAATAGTTCTGCCAACTATAATTTGGCAACTCTGAAATTTAAGTAGTTGCAACTAGTTTTACGAAGTAATAGGAACTAAAGTAGTACTGAATACTATAAAAATATAGTCACGCTAACTACATTTGTGAACTATTAATTGATAGTGAAATAGTGAATATAACTATAATTATACACAGTTATATAGACTTCAATAGTACAAGTAAGATATGACAACAACATTTTTCCAGTTTAGACAAATATTTAGACAAATATGTAGTTTATCCAACGATTTGCTATAAATGGTTAATATTACTATGTTTTCTTAGTTCATATAACTTATTTGTTGTTGTTACTGCAACTTTATAGCACATAGTTGAGGCGCTATTTGTCCACAAATTTCTAGTTGCTGACGGCTTTTTTCTCTGAGTGTATGCATTCTTCCGTCGTTCTGGAGTTGGAGAACTTGGCGCACCTTATATAGAGAGCGCGGTAAAATCGGGTCAGCGTTTCGCATCAACGCAATTGAATCTTGTTTGAATTATCGACATCGAGATAACTCTTTATTCTAACTTATTCACGGATCGATCTACTTAGACGTGGTGGCGAGCAACGCCGTCGGCCTACTCGATCGACAAAGAGCGGCGAGAATGGGAGCAACGCACTGCTATGCTACACGCGTGGAAAGCCGTAAAATGATCCGCTCGTGATGGCGTTCTAATGGAAAATGCATGAATTTTCTTGTTGCAGACCTAACGAGAGAGGCCGGCCGCGACCGCGAGTAAACGAGCAGGAGTTTCCCGTTATCGAATCTCGCGCTGACGAGGAGAAAAAGGGGCGATTCGTCCGTCCGGCGGGATTTTGCGAATCTCACGGTTTCCTGGTGCCTCACACGAGTCGAATCGCACGATAAATAAAATAGGTAAATCCGAGTAATCACTCGCTTTACCCTTCTTCCTTTCTTTCCTCCTCTCTTTCTCTTGCGCGCGCGAACGCGCGCGCTGCCGGAAGCACGAAATGCGTCGTTGTTGATGGACGATTTCGAATTTCGCTCGGCCGAGTTCCGAGCACGGGAAACGACGCTTATTCCGTTACGTGCGTAAAGAGGTTCACGCGTTTACTCGCTTCTTCGTCGGAGCGAGCGAGCAAGCCTGGCATGACGGATTTGCGGATTTAGGCGCATCGACGGCGATGATGGTCGTTTGGTCAGTTAAAGCGAACGTGACTGTCCGGGATGAGTGCCAATGTGGTTCGCAGAGAGGAAAGAAAATGATATTTTGATTCGTGCTTCTTCTCATTAGCGACACTTGTCTCCGCTCAAATTGCACTTGGATAACTACTTTCGGGTGAGAGTAGAACGTGAGTCAACTGGTCAGCCTTCGTGAAGGAAGAAAGCGAATTTTGAAATGAATCTCTTTATGATTCCGTTACTTCTCATTGCATTAACTTCTGACTTGGAAGTTACGTATTTATATATCTATATTTTTTTAAGTCTTAATGATTTAATTAATATTTTCCATTTATCAGTTGTATAATTTTTTTAAATAATAATATATTATTAATATTAAATTAATAATAAGCAAGAAAAACCTGGTTACAGGATTAATTAGGAGAGAAAAAAATCAGTTGACGTTTTTTACTCAAAATTGTTAAATGAAGCAGAGAGTGCCGCAAATTTTATAAAAGAAGGAACAAATCTTAAACTTAAATTCTTCTGAAGACTTTTCTTCCCTTTCGTATATTATTTCACTTTAAGATCATGACAAAAGTAACATGAGCATGCAGAATTAATCAGAATTACTAAACAATTGTGTCGCCATTTAAAAAATAAATTCCTAAATCTAGGAATCGTTGGAATTTCAGGCTCGCTTGAAATAAGCGATCGCGTTGGCGATTAGGCTTGTCGCTACCAATTAATAATGAATTCGAAACAAGCCCAACGGTACAACGGGCCGGTATATTCGAATTACGAGGCATACTGTACGTAATTACGTCCGTTACCGTGAAACGTTTCGGAAAGTCTCGCGCTTTTGTTTTCTTCGTTAACTCGCGCGATTTATCGTAATGGAATCTAATTATACCTAGCGGGACCGTGTGCTCGCCGGCGAGCCGCAAATATTTCATTACCATACGTAAGTATCATGTCACGTAACAGGTACGCGAACCGTAGATTTTATCATCTCAAATTAACGGTCCGTTAGATATTCATTTCGCTGCGTTATTGACAATTGAAGCTAGGAATACCACAAATTGTGGACTAGCTTCACTTGTACACTGAAAGAAAGGCTTGGTTATAAAAATCCAAGCTTGATTAATGTTACCAAGTAGTAAGCACCTTGGTGAGATAATTTCAACTAAACGTATAATAAGTATTACATAATTTAGTTGGCTAAACTAAACAAAATTTGCTCTTTTATAATTATTACAAATGTTTATAATTATTACAAAATGTTTTGTTGTTATTATTATAATCGGTAATAATAATCAAATACTTCAAAAGAAAGTATACTAAATGCATCTCACAAGTTTACCAAGAATTTTTTTTTCAGTGTAGCTTCACCTGAAGCTACAAAGCGTACAAAGACAAAACGTCTAGGCCGTTACGTCACGGGGCTTATATCACGTCGGCGACGGTATTCGCATGGTAATCGTCGATAATGGCGATGATCGATCTGTCTCGATCGCGGGAGGCATCGCGCGTGCATGGTGCGTGATGCCGTCGATGCCGATCGCTCCCGCTGGCCATTTATGGACGGCTCTCGAGAGAAAGAGAGAGAGAAACGCGGCTGTCAACCCTCGATCTCGCGAACGATCCTCGATCCCTACGCGCGATCGTCCGGTCACGATTAGAATGCAGCCGCGTCCGTCGCCTCGGATGATCGTAGCGCGCGAGACACCTACGAGCGCGCGGAGCGCGTTGCAAAACGCGTGCGATCCCGGGTGTCGGCTGCCCACATGCGTTGCGTTGCGTTGCGTTACGTTGCGTTACGTCTCGTTGCGCGACACCCACATGAGATGCAGCTACCGCGACTCGCGATTAGGTCCTTCGGATCCACAATTATAGACTCGCCGCGCGCGCGTTTTCCGACGAAACGTTAGGTATACACGGAAAGAACGGTTTTGCTGAAGTATCTAAAAATTTAGTCAGATATAAATTAGAAAATAATTATGTTGAACCATCCAAAATAATTATGTAGGACGCTCAAGCTGTTTGCTAGAATGTCAAAACTTTGTGTAGCATTGTCTCATTATACTTAGGGTCCAATAGACCTAGGGTCTAATTGTGTTCAATTCTCTTATTTCATTTAATTAAAATTAAAAAATATAAAATATAAAGTAATGAAATGAAACGAAATCATTCATAAAGTATTCTTTATTGTATTAATAATAACGGTACTAGTTATGGATCGTTTTTAAGATAAAAATTCATATTTTCAATATTATATCTTATCATATTTTCAATATTATAATTTAAAATTGTAACCATTAAATATCTTATTGTTTAATACCTTTCTGAATAAAAATATGAATATTTATTTTAAAAGCGATTCATAACTAGTGCCGTTACCCTATATCGCCCGAGACGGCGATTTTCAGCGTGGTCGGTGATATTCGAACGTCGCGGAACGACCTTGCGAGAGTCGAGCCGATGTCGAGACGCGCGCGGCGAGTGCGGCGGGTAAAAGCCACAAGGTGTTTTCTCTCATCGCCGTATAAGTCTGCCGCGAGGATCGTGCGGGCGTTGTGCAAAGTGAATTAACAAACGGGACTCAAAAATCGGACGGTCTTGCGAATCAAATTAACTCGCGCCGGTGTCGATACGCGTGAGTGCAGCAGCTAGCAAGAATTAACATTTCTTCTTTTTCTTCTTATTGAAGAAGAAAAATTTGAAAAGAAGAATACTTTGGGAAAAGAAGAAGAATATTTTAAGAAAACGTTGCGACGTTTCGCAAAAATTGTATTAATTCGAGAGATGCGAAGGATCTCACGTCGCGTCCAATAAGCGGCGAATTAATGCGCCTTCAAGCTCGTTTCGTGGCGGAAATTTTATTTTTTATACTTAAACAACTGGAATTACATCAACGTGTCCGGTCGGGCGTGAGCTTTGTTCCATAACGGCGTTAGAGTTTCACCGCTGTAATTTGCATAGATTAACGTCGACGTGCAAGCCGTTACTAATTCCATGGTGGTAAGTTAAATGCGTATCGATCGGTGAACGAGGCTATCATTCAGCGAGTCATTTCAAACGACAATCTGCTTTTATAGCTCTATTTAACCCTTCCGTTACCCACGCAATAATTAATAATCCTGCTGGCAGAGATTTGATTTTAGTTGCCCCTTGAGAGTTATTATTACAATCTTAATATTACATTTTAGTAGCGCATTTCGTTCACGCAATAACGATCTCGAGCAATGTTGTCGTCGAGTCTTTTGCTATAATCGTATCTTTTATGCGTCTCGAAATAGCGTTTATACCTGGCGGCGGATAATATTAAATTTTCGTTCCGTCTTTGCGAGGATAACAACCGGAAAGGATAGAATCAAACGGTATATAAAAAAATCTAGGAGTATCATTATATATTAAGTATAATGTACTTATCTTGCTATAGATGTTTTTCTGCCACCTCTTGATGTTCTTCCGCTTTTCGCGATATTTCGTTTAGTTTTTCAAATTCTAAATATATACATTTATATACAAGGTGGACCATTTAAGTTGATGGACCATTTAAGTTGACCAGGGTGGACCATTTAGATGTGTA
>NJRP01000120.1:483309-519238 GCA_003063835.1 Aphaenogaster floridana | reverse complement strand
CCCCGGGTTCCCCTATATACTTTACTTCATAAATATCATAATTTAATTATTAAAATAATAATTAAACATATTATCACAATCCTATTATCACAATCGGTGTAGTATGCTATATATTATCCGTAATATAACAATCATATTATTTCAAAATATAACATAATAATAATAAAATTTCATAAAATCAAAATATTTTTTAAGCAATTTGAAGAATCTGTGGAAAATAAACATTTCATATTAAATAAATTTTAAGTAACAAATGCTTTGTACTGTAGGTTTCAATTGCAATCTTAAACTAATAATATCGTAATTAAATAATCTAATATATGTATATTGTAAGATAAGAATAATAGTTTTTTAATATTTATGCCCCGCAACAAATTAGTGTTACAACTTGTATATCAAATACAAGTTTTAATATACACGTTTTAATATACACGCCCATTAGATTAGTGTTACCGAGCTTCGAGCGTTGCTAAATGCCTATCAATTGCAGTTCAAACGTCATCGGGGTTACGGGGCGCGGCACGCCTCTTCTACTAGTCTTGGAGAGAGAGTTCGTTTTCATCGCTGCATCCACGCGATTCCCGCTGATTCAGCTGTTTCCTTCGCTCGTACGCAATCCCGCAATGAGCCGTGAGTCTGCGCGCGACACGCGATACCATTATCAGCGACGCGGAGCAACGCACCGACGACTCCGGCGCGTCATTGACCTTGCTCGAAATAAAAATACCGCGGGCAGCCACGAGCGAATTATGCCGCGCTTTCGTGAGCAGACGTGAGCTTGCGAGAGGATGACAGAGAGGGAGAAGGAGAGAAGGAGAGATCTTTGTTACGTCGGAAGGTGACGCAACGCCGTCATGACCGTGAGGGATGAATTTAACTTGTCGAAACACGAACGTGAAACGAAAGGTTCACGTTCCTTGGACGTGAGCCATCTATCTCCGTCATCTTGCTCTTGTAATTTGAACACTATTAACATCATAATACCAGGAACTTACGTCTGACATTAACCGCGAACTCCGTCGTCTCCGTAATTATTTTATGACACCCTAACTGAATTAAGGAAACGGCACTGCATGATAGAAACGATGATTGTAATTTTCCATGGAATTGTTCTTACGAAGACTTTAAGTTAATGCTCACCGTGCCTTTTAACATCCGCGAATCCTGCCGCTTTGAAATTATTCTTCTCGCAATTATTGCGATTATCTCAACTGCGTCTGCCAGATTAATGCTAAAGGTTTTTTATATCTGTTGAATAAAGCTGAAAGCAAGCTCGAAACAAGACTGTCTTCATTTTCTTCAGTACAGTCTTTTCTTCATCTAAAGAGAAATGTCTCAATCCCTTTTTCAAAGAACTTCGATTCTCTAACTTTGTTTAACACCAAACGTGATGAAAGACCGACGACCCTTCCTTTCAAACCGGCGTGGCACTTCCTTTGCTTAGGATTTTGAAGGCTCGCGAGACCAACCGGCTCGTCCCGCCGCATTTCTCATGCGTGCCTTTCTGGAATTGGTCGTGACCGAGCGGAGCTACTTATACGGTGTACCGTTTACGCATTCCTCTCGCGTTGGTCTACTGCAACTGCGTACTCCCCACGGGCCCCTTTTCCGTCCCGTTCCCGGCCCCGTCGCCACGCGTGTCTCCGTCCTTCCTTCCTTCTCTCGAGAGGGAAACGCTTCTTCGGCTCCTTTTCCGCGCGCTGACGTGTACCAGAAGAATGCTCGGGTTCCCGAGTGCCCGATCGCCGGCACTCGTTGCTTTATGCAAGTCGGACTAGCGAGGAGTCTCCGTGAAACCGCAACTGGACAATAACTGGCCGGTTTCACGGCGACCAAGCCAGTTTTTGCGCTAAAACCACATACGCTGCGCTACTCGATCGTTAATTGCGAGACGACGTTTAATCGACACGTCTGGTGATTTAATCGCCGTTGTGTAACGATGTTTTCGTCGTCGTCTAAGTTCAGGGTGAGGCGTGAGGTAAGCAAAATAATGATACTCCGATGTTAAATGTCGGGTTTCCGGGATAAGTGAAGTGGAAAGCCGGGAATTAAAGGCGGTGCTCGCAGAGGTGCTCATGAGGGCTTATATAAGTTTTTATATATTAATCGTTATTCCACAACGTTTAGATTTGTAAAATGCTATTTTTAGTTTGTCTCTTTCTTCCTTTAAAGCTCTAGAGAAGTGAAAGTAGATATACTGAGAAAAAAATTTGTTGAAAGACTAAAATATTTAGTCCGATACGTTCAATTAAAACAGTTGGTTTAACTGAACATTAGTTGAATTGAAACAGGTATAGTTCATTCATGTCAACCATCAAAATTTTTTTATCAAGAATTAGTTAATTTAACTAATGTTCAGTTAAACCAACTAATGTTTTAGTTGAATGTATCGGACTAAATGTTTTAGTTTTTCAACAAATTTGTTTTCTCGGTGTACACTTCACTACGTCGTTGCCAAAGCGCATGTGTTTAAAAATTCTACTGTAATTCTCAACAATAAAACTGAAAGCCATTTAAACTTCTTTTCCATCAATTTTCATATTGTCCTACAAATACTTTTATTGTATTGTATAAAAAATACAAATGCAAATACAAATATAAATACTTTTATTTTATTGTATTGTATTTTTACTTTATTGTATTGCTTCTATTCTATTGAAGCGTACACGGAAAGAATGGTTTTGCTGAAATATTTAAAATTTGGCCAGATACAGATCTGAAAATAATTTTGTTAGATCATCAAAAGTAACTATGTAGGACGCTCAAAATAGTTACTAGAATATCAAAACTTTTTGCAGCATATTATTATCATGTTTGAGTATCCTACATAGTTTCTTTTGATATGGTCTAACAAAATTATTTTAAGATCTGTATCTGATCAAATTTTTAGATATTTCAGTAAAACTGTTCTTTCCGTGTACAATAATTTTCAATCCGTAAATAAAAAGATATACGTTAACCCTTTGAAGTACACATTTTTCTTTATTGTTAATTTACAGGCAACCTATGTACTTATAAGTTTCTCGGGTTGCTGATTACAAATCTGAGGTCGAAATTCAAAAATTCAAAATGGCGGATCTAATTTCACGCAAATCGCTTAAATTTTCGCAATTTAGGTCCGCCATTTTGAATTTTTGAATTTCGACCTCAGATTCGTAATCAGCGACCTCAAAAACCTAAAGTATGCAAGTTTTATGACGATGTTACTTATAAATCACTGTAAAATACATTTTTCACAATTTGTTTATTTATAGCATTGTTACAACTAACAAAATTTGATTCTTCACATTTATTATATGTTTGTTAATCTTATAGATCTTAAAAGTACAAAAAATCCGGATGAAAAGATCAAAAACATAGTTTAAACAATGAAAAATGAAGAAGGTGGGATTGTGTGGAATCCCATTATGTTTCAAAGGGTTAACTTAAAAAATATAACAAAGGCGAGCTATCCCTGTCCCAGAATCGCAAGACCGAATGGCTTTCGCTTTTGCCGTTTCAATGGCAGCGCAAATTCCCATCGAGGGCGGCCACTTACTTCGAATGCGCCATAGGGGCCAGGGCCCGCCGGGGCCCCCGGAGACACAATGAGCAATAGAAGAAACATTCTCCGGGCTTGACCTCACGCACGGCGTGTCACTTAAGTCACGCATACGCACGTAACTCTGCGTGCACGTGCTGGCTGTGCGTATGCGTGCGCGCGTACTTGCGTGCGTGTCTCTTTAAAGCGTGTTTATCGCCGACAGCTCCGTCACTCCCGATTGCGTTTATTTATTTATGTACGAGCTCCGTATGTAAGACGATAAAATGGTGCGCCGTTCGCGCGCGATTATCTTCTACTGCGAGATTGATAATGTCGGCGAATGATCCTTGGACGAGTGAAATGATACCGAGGGGAACTGAGCTACTTTGATTTAAGAAAGAGAAAGAGAGTGCATAAAAAAATGGTATTTACTACAAAATATAAATATTGTTCGTTTAAAAAAGTGGAAAACTCTCCGTTAAATAAAATCTCGCATCTTTTTTTGTATTTAAATCTTTTTTATATAGTTAAATGAGAGTGAAAAACAATACATGCAAGTTCGTAATTAGTTTTATCATCTTATCTCTTCCCGTTAGCTATTTTTACATGAAGATATTTCAAGCTCTGGTGAGGGGGGCGAGGGAGAAGTATGCGTGAGTGCGTTGGTGTAACGGCGCGGGTGGAGACGAAAGGGCGAGAACGGGTGGAGAAAATTTAGTCATTCTTAACTGTAATTGGCTCTTGATAGCGATTATTACCGTTCGAAAGTCGTCGCGCCTCTCAACGCCTGTGTGAGTCCGCTTTTATGCACGATTCGTGCACGAAAGACACGCTCGCACACCATCGCAGAGAATAATGCGTCCCGCCCTGACCATGAGGCACACATGAATGCAACAGCGCGTAGGGTGTGCACGCAGCCGTGATGTACATTAATAGGCGCGTACGCGCGTGTGCGTGTGCGTGAGTGCACGTTGTGTGCCTGAGTGGACGCGACACACGTGCTCGTAAGTCCCTGAGCGAAAGAGACCGCTCGTATTCCGACACACACCGAAGAGCTCCCACAATCGGTACACGATCCGTCTGCGGTTTGTACACGGTGGCCTGTTAACAAAAGGACCGCCACCTTTCCTTCAAATATTCGATTTGTCTCTCCGAGATTTACGATTTTAAAAGATATTGATTTTTACAAAATAAAACGTTTTTAAAGAGTATCAACGCGCAACTTTTTTTATTGATATTTTTATAAATAAGTCGATGTGAATTGTCGATAAAAATTTTCTTGAGTTTAAATTTGTTTGAAATTGTATAGTATAAATGTGTGGTGTATAAATAATATCTTGTTATTCAATTAAAGTTTCGAGTACACATATTTTGCGATGATTCTCAGATACTCGATCACTCGTAACTGCAAAATTTGTATGCTCTAATATTTATATTTAGGAGTAATTGCTCTTAACACATTTTTTCAGATATCTAATATAGAAAAACATAGGCATTGTAAACAATATTAATAAGGACATTGTAAATAAGATTAATGAAGTAAACATTCAATATTGAAGAATTATGATTCATAATTCGATCTTTCTTATTTCGAATTACATAAATTTACATACAGCTCAATTTAAAAAATTGTAGACAATATTAATGAAGACAAGAGTAATGATTAAGCATTCGGTATTCAAGAATTATGATTTATAATTCAATGTTTTTATTTTGAAGTACATGAATCTACATATAGCAATTTAAAAAATCGTAGACAATATTAATGAAGACAAGAGTAATGATTAAGCATTCGGTATTGAAGAATTATGATTCATAATTCAATTTTTTTATTTTGAAGTACATGAATCTATATATATATATACACTGAAAAAAATTCTTGGTAAACTTGCGAGATGCATTTAGTGTACTTTCTTTTGAAGTATTTGATTATTATTACCGATAATAATAATAATAACAAAACATTTTGTAATAAACATTTGTAATAATTATAAAAGAGCAAATTTTGTTTTGTTGAGCCAACCAAATTATATAATACTTATTGTACGTTTAGTTGAAACTATTTCACCAAGGTGCTTGGTAACATTAACCGAGCCTGGATTTTTATAACCAAGCCTTTCTTTCAGTGTAGTTTAATTTTACAAATATTATATAGTCCAATTAAAAAAATAATGTTTTAATAAAAAAAGATTTTTGGTTTGAATCGGTCGGAGGCGAGCGTATTTGTTCGACGTCACCAAGTATGCACAGGTATCAAGAGAGCCGCGCACGTGTGGTGTGCACGCCGGCACACGCACACGCGTGTGACGCCTAACACACGACAACGTGAACGTGAAGCCCGAGAGGGCCTTTCAGTCCATGCCGAGACCGCGCGCGGTGTAGACCCCGCGATTTCCGAAACGAATGACTCGGTCGTTGCGAGTCGAGGAAACGGAGTCGCGCCCGCGATCGCGGAGGATCCCGTCTCGCGTCGCCGAAGGATCGAAGGACGATCGATGACCCTGACCGATCACGCGGCGCTCTCGACCGATCGGCGATTTTTCCGCGAGTCGTGATGCTGGCCTACGCGTCATCGGCTTTTTCTACTTCTACGCCGAACTGCTGCGCCTGGAGTTGCAAATAAGGATACAGCCCAACGAGTACAAATTTTCCAAATTTTCCAAATTTGTTCTGTGAGAAAGAAGTTACTGAGACTTCGTAAATAAATGGCATCAAGGAGGAAGGAATAATCGTGAAAAACCACGCCGGTGCTGGAAAATAATTCTAGGATGTTATTTTTTTTCAATTTGCACTGAATCCTGAGATTGATTTTAAATCTGGGAAAATAATTATTAATCCTCAGAAAAATATTGGACTCTTCAAGTGTTCCTTATGAGGAAAAATTATTTGGGCGAAACTCGCAGGATTTGCTCCTATAAAGGATGCTGTCGAGACAGGGGAGATTTAAACTTCCGACGACGTTATCTGCGATGGCGGGATTTGAGTCCCCACAGTCTGCGTGATCGATACTAATTTGCATGGAGCTCCGTAGACGCCGGCAAATGTTAATTACGCTCCTCCCAAGGAACCTCTATTAGCGGAACTGTCTTGTTCCGGGATTAAATCCGCCTTATCGATCCCGCATAGATTATCCTGGAGACAAAGACGTTGGAACAATCGGCGTGACAGTGATAGTGTCAATTAAATAAACGTAGGTGAGACACGCGAAGAGAAACTTTTAAGGATGCGCGAAAAGAAGAGTCTTTTAATCCATTCTCTCTTATCCATTTTCTCTTAAAGAACTGAAAAAACATTTACGAGCGAAATATTAATAATTCCTTTTTTGTTTTGTAAAATTTGCCAAGCGAGCAATGTAAAGAACTTCACCTCCAGCTGCATCGCTTCTTGAAACACTTCATAGGGTTAAGCAAAGTTTGAGTGACACCTCGGGATCAAACTACGTCCAATCTATTTAAAGTATTTCAGGAATTTCCGATATTCCTCTGGAATAGGAGTTCCGGTATGTGAGATTCCGCTCCGAAAGAAGTGGAAGCTCCTCAAGGCTCTTCGATCAGAGAAGTTTCGTCACTTTGATATCCAGTATCATAAAATATCTTGAAGGCGATATAAAAATTTGGTAACGGCGTCAAAGCCGATGTCATAATCTCTCATCGTGCGCTGCGAGCTGACGCTAACGAAGCAGCCAATTAAGCGTCTCACCGGTGCATGGCTTTGTATATATATATACAACACGTACATAAATATATATATATATAAGGTGGTCGAAAGAGAGTGTATCGGCGAGCGCAACGTCCGGTCGGCGCGGCGGAAAAGCCTAGTAAAATCGGGCGCATCCGGAGATACGAGAAGTGAAAGTGCACAGTTTTGCACAAGATGACGGTAACCCCGTCCCCGGGATAACGGCGAGCGGCAACCGGCATCAGTGCGTCGCAGCGACGAGCACCGGCCGCACCGGCGCGGCGTCATCGCGACGGTCGAGGAGGTTGCGAGCTGGGTTTTAATAGCCGCGTTAATTCGTGAACCCCCACCAGACTTTCCGCTGGAAACCGTCGCCGTCGTCTTTAACAATTCATGACAGCGTGACGGTGCGCGCGAGCGCGCGCGACGCGCGTTATGCTCCGGTTTTCTTCAAGGCCGCTGTCGGGGGTGCGCCGAGGGAGCGGAAGAAGGAAGCGGGGTTCAACCCCACGGAACTGATGTCACTTCGCGGTTGGTCTCGTCGTCTTCCGGCCACGTGGACGCTGCGGGGAGGACATGGAAACTATATTGAATTGTAATTACAGATTGGATTACACGGTGGTTTGCGACGGAAGGTGTAATTGAGTCGGTGGTATGTGCGCGACGGAATGAGGAATTGACGTTCCGAGCTTCCGTAATTGGCGTGACGAGGATACACCGCGTGACAGAGATGCTTTTAAGTCGCTTTCTTCCTTGACAGTTCCATGAAGATTTTATGCGTCCCATGAGCTGACGCGACGGGCATTTAGGTTTTGTTATCTAGAGCGGTAGAAAATAAGCGGCGTTTACTTATTTTCACCGCTTGCTGAAGTAGCCTGCTGAAGCTAGTTTAGTCAGATACAGATCTGAAAATAATTATGTTCCATCATCTAAATAATTATGTAGGATACGCTCAAGTATAATGATAATGCTGCAAAAAGTTTTGACATTCTAGCAACCAGTTTGAGCTATCTACATAATTATTTGGATTGTCCAACATAATTATTTTCATATCTGTATCTGATTAAATTTTTAGTTACTTCGAGAAAACCGTTCTTTTCACGTAAATTCTTTTTTAAAAAGCGGAAGAGTCTTAACAGCTAATTTTTTTGTATTCATCATGTTGGTTCTTTGAACGACATTTCAGAATTTGTAGGGTCAATAATATTTAAAATATGAATGACACGATGCGAGAAAGATTTCTCGACAATGAGCACGAGTATGCCTTGTATTATCATTTGAAAGAAAATACAAAAGAAAGGAAAGATAAACACACCCTTCCATTTCCCGGCCCTCAAGCCTTAAAAAAACAAATAAAAAATGTTCTCATTTTTTATGAATCTGGTTGTCGATCGTGCTGGAATATTTAAAACACAAAAATGACAAACTGACAATAAAAAAGTTTCTCATTTTTGTGACTAAATTGCTGTAATAAAAAAACTGTAATAAAAAATCGAATTTTTATGAAACGCTGATGGCTGTAATACGCTAGCGTTATCACGCTATCGAGCCGATGTCGTTTTATTTCGGAGCAGCAGTGTTCGACATGTCTACGATCAGTACATACACTTCGTATCGCGTGCGCGAGTCATCGCACGCTTAGCGTTGTTTTGCTCTCGATAATGCCCTATCGTTACCGTTACACTCATCCACGTCGTGACGCGGCCTTTTCGTCAGTCCCCGGGCTCGTTATCTGTGCGTAAATAGAAAGATGTCGTGCCACCTCGCGCAGGGAAGAGATAAGTGTTTCCGGTCGTTAAGGCCTGACGGCCGGGAAGCGGAACGGTGTGTTTTTCCTCCCTTTTCTTATTTATTTTTTTTTCTGGAAACGATACTCCCGACGTTTTTGGTCGAGCGAGAATCCATGGCGTTGATCCCGAGCGACACGTTCTGAGTGTCTTTTTCTTGTGTCCCTTTCAGACCTGAATCTGTGGAACAAGAGTATCAGTCAGCGCTGGCGGAAGCTGCGGCGAAGATGCTCCGTGCAGGAGTCGTCGGAGCCGCAGGAGGCGCTGATACAGGGTGGCGGGAATCAAGGTGTTATACACGCGGTGAGATCGACACCGGCTAGCAGGGAAGCCTCGCCGGCCGCGAAAAGTCTTCAGGATGGTAGCTCGCCGAAGAAACTGCTGCAAACTAGTTCTCTGAGGCTGCCAGGTGAGTTTTGAATTGACCGGAAACGAGATCACCCTCGCGAAATTTAAGCCAATTCTGATCTTGTTGATGTAGCGTACCTCACGTTCATTAAAGTCACTTATTTACAATAAATGCGATAACTAAAAGAAGTATCGAAGTTAAAAGTTGAAAATTGAACTTAACAAAAGTTGAATTTAACTAAACTAAACTTGAACTTAACGAAAGTTGAACTTAACTTAACGAAACTTAAAAGAATAAATATATCAGAAACTTTAATAATCTAAATCGCCAGTCAATAATTAACATATGTAATAAATTGTAAGACGACCCAACTGGCAAGAGATGTTCTATCTATTATTTATCACTGCGTATCAACCATACGGATTGTGGTCCTCTACGAGTAACAAATTTAATACAAATTTCTTGTGTCCCTTTCAGACAAATTTCAGATAAATCCTTTTCAGATAAGTCCTTTTCAGATAAATTTATTAAATTTGTTACTCGTAGAGGACCACAATCCGTATGGTTGATACGCAGTGATAAATAATAGATAGAACATCATCTCTTGCCAGTTGGGTCGTCTTACAATTTATTACATAAATAAATATACCTTTTGCTTTTGATATATGAGAGGCCGATCATACTTTGCACGTATACTTCATAACGAAGTATGCTTGCAGGCACGACGAAAGGCATCGCCGACATCCAGCACGTGCTCCGCAGCAAGTTCAGCAAAATAAACGCCGGCATCAGGAAGCGAAAGGCGCTCAGCGTGACGGAGGTGTTTCCCCCGCAGAAGGACAACGCCTCGAACTTCTATGTGCCGAGTCCGCTCACCTCGTCTTCCAGTCAGACCTTCGAGGACAATCGTTACGACTCGAGCGAGCCCGCGTCTCTGCCACCGTATCCCTTCCATGACAACTTAGAGACCCTGGCGGAGAGCAGCGTTCCGAACTCACCCCATTGCAACGGCGACAGCTTCGCCTATTCCCAGGACGGCTACGAGCAGAAGGACCTCTACGAGAACGTGGTGTTTCCGAGGTCCTCGCCGTCGTCCTGCTGCCCGAGGGTCCGGCCCGTTCTCCAACGCAGCAACTCGGAGAATCGCGAGGCCAGCGTGCCCGATCATTCTTACGAGAACGTGCGCTTTCAACGAACTGGAGGCCAGCGGGACGATCTGGCTTCGGGAAGTCCGTACGCGGGCCGACATTTGGCCAGGAGCAACTCCGAGACCAGGGAGCATTCGTACGAGAATGTGCACTTCCAGAACGCGAAGATCAGGAACCAGTCGGAACCGTCGTTCGAGGAGATACACATACCCAGAGTGACGCCCAGAAAGAGGTCCACCGATTTCAAGGTCGGCGGACAGGTGAATAATTACTCCGGCGAGGCTACGTTAAGCTCTGGCGGTGGTAACAAGGAGGATGCACCGGTCAGTCTAGGTACAGAGAGAAGTTCCGGTAAGAGACACCCGAAGAGGCTCAACAGTAGGAGCGTCGCGAATATCCCTAGCTCTTCAGGCGCGAACTTGAAGACTTGGCAAGTGAGTAGATTCCAATTTAAAACAAAAACAATTTCTACCCGTAGCTTCGTGAGCGTCGAATTTAATTCGTCATGAAGATTTAGTATTATTAAAATGTTAATCCTTTTACCCCCAAATTATTTAACAACTACAAAAAAATCTTTGTTTGTATTTTGATGCGTATTATTTGAGAAATAAGTGATTCATCAAAACATGTTTATATTTTAGAAACGTTTAAGGATTTTTTTATTATTATTTTTATTACAACTACATATGTATAATAACTTGCATTGCAGATTGCATTATTATATATAATGGAGAAAAAACCTCTTTTTTCTTTATCTTTGGTAAATTCATTTAAAATATTTAAAGTTATTATAATATTTATTTATTTTAATTTAATAATATTTATTTCAATATTTGAAATCATTATTATACAATATACATAATGAAAAACTTTTTTTTATCTTTAGTAAATTTGTCTAAAATATTTCAAGGAAGTTATATGACTACAGCGGGAACGAAAGGGTTAACAAAAAAATTGTTGGTTCAAAATAAAATATTTCTTGATATAATATTTAGCATGCGTAAATTTTTCTTGCGTTTTGAGTACAATGCGATCTTTCTTTATAGGGTACACAAGACGCGGACGAAGGTCTGAACACGGATTCGGAGCTTGAGGACATCGACGAGGCCGCCGAGGGAGAGGAGTTGCGTTTTTGTACCTTGCCAAGACCCGGTAAGGGCGGCGCGTCCTTCACGATACTGACTGCCAGATTTCTCAAGGGTCCCGGGCACAAGGGACTCGGCTTCAGTATCGTCGGTGGTACCGACAGTCCTCGCGGAAATATGGGGATCTACGTGAAAACTGTGTTCCCTAATGGCCAAGCCGCTGACTTAGGCACTGTCAAGGAAGGTAAAGTTATTCAACAAGTTAATTTTATATCCATTGAGTTTAAGTCTAATTGCTTCTGTCCTAATCCACTACACTGATTGCCATGAGAAATCTTGAAAGTACCTTATTCAGAAAATCTTTTTAACTGAAATTACTCCCAGAAGTGCTATTTTGAAAATCTTGAAAGTAATCCTAAACCTTCTTTGTATTTTTCAGTTTTAAGAATATCTCTTCTATACGATAATCTTTTCTTGCTTCTGTTCTTTGATCTCGGATCTTTTCCCTTTTTTTAATGATACCCGAAATAATTTTTTATCCAAGCCGATTATTGGCCAAAATTATTAATACATTTTTATCGTTTGCCAAAGCAAACTCTATAAAGATTAATTTATAAATTATAATCATTTCTAACTTTCAAATGAAATGCAAATATATTTTTATAAATTACTTGTTGAAGGATTATCTTCTGTGATAATCGCTCTATGACAGTTCTTTATTGTATTATAATATTTATTACTATAATACAATATTATATATATAATACATACACAAAATATATTATTATAATAATACATATTTATTATTATATCTAGGGGAGACCGGGGTACCATGAGCCACAAAAATTTAAACTCTTAAAATTAGTTCCAAATATAAGATTTTTTGTCTCATTTTTTCAATATAATTAAAGAATTATGTATATTTTAAAATTTATTGGATATAATTGATAAATAATGATTGGTTTTTGAGAAAAAAATAAAAATATGTTTTTTAAGAAATGACCCAAGGTGCCCCACACCCGCGGCACTATGGGTCAGTCACTGGGGCACTATGGGTCACACATAAAAATTAGGTTTATTCAAGAAATAACAGTGACAAAAACTGAAAAGGAATTTTTATTAACTTATACATTTTTCTGATATGTTTTCTTTGAACAAAAATAATATATATTTATTTAACAATTTTATTTAACAAAAATAATATAAATTTACAAAAAAAACAATATTACTTCGTATTCTTTCGCTTCATCTGATTTATTAATAACTCAAAACCTTTTAGAGGAATTACTCATTGATAAAAGGACTTCTTTTTACTTTTTTTTTTATCTTTTCTTGTGAGTCTTTTTTTCCTTTTCTTCTTGTTTTCTCCTGTTTTCTATCAAGTTTTTCATCTCCGGAGAATCAGTCAAAATTTTGTTGCTACCCTGTACCGGATCGTGCCTCAGCATTGAGTGACCCATCGTGCCCCGATTACACTTAATATATAAAATGGTGAAATAGTGAACCAAAAAATAAATGATAAATGATCATTTGTAGTGTAATAAGACGAGAAAATATGCGTAGAAACATGCACCTTATCTACAATATGTGCATATTCTACTACAGAAACAATATTAAAACATTTCTTAAATGGTTAAAAGATTACTTACGCACCACGAAAATCATTAATGGCATATGCGTCTCGAGACAACGGAGTTTGAATACTGCCACATAGATACAAAGTATGGGCAACAAAGTAACAATGATAAACATTCTAGATTACCCTAAACAGTCAATGACCCATGGTACCCCGTGGCTCATGGTGTCCCGGTCTCCCCTACATATATTTATCATGTTTTTAATTAAGATACATATTTCACGAAATTTGTCGTATTTGCAGGGGACGAAATTTTGTCAATAAATTCGAAACCTCTTCACGGTATGACCCACGCCGAGGCGATCGCCGAATTCAAGTCCGTGAAGGCCGGGGACGTTGTCCTACACGTGGGACGTCGCGTGAACAAGAAGAAAAAAGAGACCTTGACCCTGGCACCGGTTAATCCTTCCGTCCCGAGGCAACCCGTCACGTGAATTCGTGTAAAGAACGACGAACGATTTTTCTATTTGCTGAATTCGATCTTTCACCCTTCGAGAACATTCATAATATAGCAATATCGATAATTATTGCTGGCAATAATACGCGAAAGATCGAGGCAGACTGTGGTGTAATTTACTTTCGTTTTCTTAACCTTCGATTGGTGAGACGAAGTTGCGTCAAGCTTGTATCTTAGATCTTAATTTGCTTCTAGCTTTTACGTTTCTCTTTAATGAAAACGAGATAAGGTTGCGTATGCAAAATTTCATACAGTTAGGACGATTTACAGCGTCGATAAATTTGTCTAACAAGTGTTCGAAATAATTTATTAATTGCTATACGTTATCAAATGCGGAAGTTTATGCTTTCTAGCGGCATTTTCTACATCTTTTTCCAGTAACTTCCCTTTTTTTTGTTATTTCAAACACGAAAATCAGGTTGAAAGTTGCAACTAAATCCAACTACTTTTCTACATGGCTTGGTTATACATGTATTTATTCTATGTTAAATGCAGCAAGTGTGAGGAAATGCAGCTAAAAAACGCGAATTTACGTTTACCTCACGACAGGATTGGATTTAAAGGCGGGATGATGAAGTTATTTGCGCGTATTTGCGACTGCGGTAAGCTTTGGCAAAATTATAACGAGATTCACCGAACGTTCCGAAATACATATCTGAAATGAGGATCAGGAAAACAAAACGCGCTTACGATCGCGAGGTTTCCGTTTTATTTCTCGATATATATAATATAAGAATGATGCAAAACTGACGATGCTCTTTATTAATATATCGCATGTAAAGAGAGCGAGTCGGGAAAAGCAAAGTCTCACTCTCGCTTGAAGAACATAATCAAACGGTGAAGCGAACACTGTAGAATCAAAACGCGTTTTAACACATTCACCGCCGCAACACTGAGTTTTTCGTTTACGTCTTGTCAAATAAATACGTCACACATGTTATATATTTTTGTGCAAATCAATACTATAAATTAAGTATTTTGTTGTTCTTTTAAATACAAACCCAGACAGCACACGAATATTCGAAAAACATCCATAAGACGTCCTTTAAGGATATTGAGAATATCCAAAGGCCATCCTTTTTACGTCCTTTGGACATTCTATGGACATCCATGGTATATCCGTGTATGAAATTGGTGGACGTGATAAAAGCTATATCAATACAATTTGTTACATATAACTACCAAGAGAATATCAAGTATCTGCATTAAGTTTAGAACTGAACAAAATTGTATTGTCAAAATACATCTCATTTACTTTCACACATTGGAGCCCAATTTTAGGGATTTGTTTTCGAAAAACCATTTTGTTGAAACATGGGTGAAGACTTTTATAATGCTGCGTCTTTTATTCCATCTTGTATGGTTTTTTACTTACGAGAAATACGAGAACTCCGCGTCCATCTGGTGGTGGTGCCGCGAACTGTTCGCGGATGTAGTGGATATTATATGGACATACAAACTTGTCCATTTTGGGATTTTCTATAGTGTCCACAAATGTATATCTTATAGATATCTTTATAAGGTCCATGGAAATCTCGACAAGAAATGGACACAAATGACACGGATGTCCATAGGATATCCTGTGCTGTCTTAAATAATTCAATTGGCGTGAACGTCAGCTAAAATACACTTGACGGTAAATGTGTTAATTGTACGACCGATTTACTCGGTACTCGCTATATTAAACATTAATATTTATCGATAAACTCATAATCATCTAACGTTATCTATTAGAAGCGTCAGTGTAACGGAGGATCATTGAAGCTTTCGACTAAATCGCATTTTCTCACGTTTACTTATATGCGAACATGGAAGACGAATTAAACGTACCGAGAGAAATTCGGCTAATTACGAAACAGAACTTAACGAATACAACGCAACGAAGTCCTCCAGTTAGCAATTAACATCAGACGATTTATTTTTGTAAAGCGAACGAAAATGTTCTGCGATTTTTGTACAGTTAATGACGAGCGAAACGACGTTTATTAACGCGTATGCCGAATCAACGAAGCGAATAGAATCGATCGTGTATCAATTGTACAACAGAGATCATCTCTAATGGCCTGGTAATACGTACAGTGGAATCGTAAAAATCTGACTTTGTCCGAAGGAAATGCAGGGGTACTAAAAGTGGCAATCAAATCCTTTGTTTAATTCTTTGTCGAATTTTTTATTAAATAATTTAAATAGCAATGAACTGACTTTTTTACATCCGATATATCAGTCTTTTTTATTGTTATAATAATAACAATAATAACCTTATGATTATATTAATAATAACTTTATATATAATAGTAATAATTCGGTATACGAATTTGCCCATATACTTGAGGAACTTTTTGTCATTTTTATCTACCCTGAAATTTTCTTTACGCAGGCCTGTGCAATTAGGCATATGACTGGAAACCCAAAGCCCGAACTTCACAGAGTTAGGGAACGAATTATTTTTTAACTGTAGACTAACGAAGATCGTCCAAAGATGAAGCCCAAAAAATATTTTTACTACAAAGACGAAAGGCACGCATAGAGAAAGCGCATATCTATATATTATACATACACATATAGTATATATAGATATATATATATTTTGATCGAGAAACGCGTTTACTTTAAGAGGAAGCAACATTATTAGTATCTAGTCGATTTGTAATATTTTCGTTTTTGAAAGCTCATTCTACGGTCGCAATGACGAGAGACAAAAACGAGAGGAATTTTATATATATACATACATACAGAATATGTACACAGTGATAAACACACACACATGATTATATATTTCTTATATCGATTTTCCAAGGTGTAACGAATCATATAATCGATCGGTAGATTAATGATTAGGACTTAGGATTGCCGCGCTAATTCGACAAAGGTGATGTACGCTCCGCACAATAAAACATTTTCAATTAAGTTTTTTTTACAGAACATTAATCCCCCCCGGGGAATGTGTGTGTCCCTCTCATTTGTTAAGTCTTATAATAACTAAATAATACGAATATAATAATGCTTGCTTTTTGGCGAGCGAAACGTGTTTTTAAATTCCACATGCGCAAAAGTTATGAAGGAATATAATTAGAACACATTAGAGTTAAATTAAACAAGTAGTGAGAATTTGAGTGTTTTTCAACACTCTCAAAAGATGGTTAAAATTGATAAAAGAATATATTTTGAAGAGAAGTTGTACCCAAGTAGAACAGAAAGTTAAAATGACGTCAAAATGACGCCAAATGACAGTCAATTAGAGATAATTTTGGTGTCATTGTGATGTCATTTTGAAGTGTCGTGACTTTCTGTTCTGCCTGAGTACGAGAGATGGAATGCGTCTCTGAAAAGTCGTCAGAGTTATTAGGAAAGCATATTCGATAACAGAAAGTAAATGGCAGCGAGAATTGGCAGGCGCGTCTTACCAGAGCCACGAAAGATCGTCCCTGTTACTAGAGGATCACGTTCGTCTAAGAGGTTGCAGGAATAAGTACATAAGGCAAGTAACTTGAGTTTCCATAGGCGCTTATTGGCTGTTGTCCGTTGAGAGCTTTTAGCTTCGAGCAATGAGAATTCCGCCGGCGGGGATGCGTGGAAGGGTGGAAAGTGGGTGTTCGGTGCATGCCAAGCGGGGTGGGCACCTTCCATTTGTAGAATACCTCCAACAACCTCCCGACCAAATATGTTATCCGGGTAACTTTGACGATTTTTCAGAGGTTTCGGGCGACGCGAAATCTAATTCTTGCCTAACTGCACTTAGGGATATTTCTTTATAACAACTTTTATGATCTCTCGAAGAACGCGTAATCAAATTTTCGCTATTGGTTAATTATATTATAATCTAATATTTAAATATTCTATTTATTTAATTATTATTATATTTATTAATTAATATTTGTTTAAATAATTCAATCGCTTGGCAACTTTTAACGAAGAAATAAAACGATAGTAAATTGAAACCGCTCGAAATGCATTTGTTCTTTTTCTGAAACAGCAAAATACATTTTAAAATATTTTCTTAAATAACTTATTAAATTAAAAGACAGAATATATATTGCGGATATTATTTTATAAGAGGTTTTTTTAATATTCAGAAACATTTACGTAAAATACGCAGATATTCGGTTTTCTGTCTTAAATTATAAAATAATATTCCAAATTATAAAATAATATTCCAGCATCATTTGTCGTCAGATCCTGTGCAAAAATGTATAAAACAGATCAAGCATAAAAAGGGATATTTTGAGAATTGTTCTGCTTTTCAAGTCGGTATCAGGAGATTCCTACGTCTTCGTTCCTGCAGCCTAGATTTTAAAGCTCACTTTATAATTCAGATTAGAGGATAGAATTCTATTAATAATTTAATATGCCGTGTAATACAAAGAACATTTAAAGAATCGCAATATACATCATTTATACATATATAAATGATATATACATATATATATATATATATAATATATAAATACACGGCACATAAAATTACAAATAGAGTTCTTTTCTAAAATCTTGACGAGAATTGTAGATCATCTAAAGTTAGTTTAAGATTACGTTATATAAGTCGAAAAATAATCGTTAGCTGAATCGTTGAGAATTTTATGTACGATTATGTTGTGATTAAATCACCATGATTAAATCTGTTATTTGTGTAGACATATATTGCATTATATGTCTATAGAATTAACAGATTGTTAATTATTAGATTATTTCATTGTTTGATGATGTAATCAATAGAGGATTATATCATACAGTTAAATTACATCCATACGATATATCCATAATTATGTTATGGAGTGGATAATACTAAAGCGCTACAATTATTGGGGAAGATATTAATTCTACATTAGCCTGGCAGGATTTGCAAAATTTCGATGTAATTTCATTCATGATATTCTCGATAAATAGCATACAATTATTGGCTTCATTATTTTAAAGCATCTATTTACGTTTTAATGTAGTATAGAGTATAAATTTATATTAAGATTAATGGATTCAACATATTTATATCGCTTTCTAGTCTGAAATTGTATTGGGCTCTGTCAGAATCCTTTTAGAATAAAAATTTCGAATAAAATTTCTACCCCAGGCTAATGCAAGATTAATTAATGTGAATATTAATGTTCGTGATAGAACGTTGCAATGATTAAAATTACTTAAAACATGAGTAAAATATATACATAAAATATATTTAAATATTTCGAATACATTTGCATTTTAAAATATTCGTTCCTAAAAATCTTGATATAAATTTGGACAATTCTTCGTAAATGGTTTTAACAGATTTTAGCACGTTGAACTCCGGCTGCACTATGCTGGTTATGTATGTAACAAATTTACTACTATTATGTCAAATCTCCATAATAAATAGAAGGCTAAATTCTTGAATTAATAAGTTTCGAAATATTCATAAATTTTAGTAAAAATGTTGCTAGCGGTGGGGAGTATTATCTTCACCACGACGCTCAACGTGCTGGGGGTGTGACGCTCGAAATGCGATTTTCTTTAGTTCTTCAAAGACAAGTCGACGCAGACTAACACTACACTCGGCATTGGCTGAGTATTACGTAAGGCGTGTCCCGGAGACCGCGTTGCGTAATTAAATAAGGTATATGCGTGTAAGGCTGCGGTAATCAACGCTTGCTTTAATAATATGTGACTAAAATGCCGCTTTAATTGAGCCGCAATTGCGTTGCAATCGTACGATTGCGCAATGTGATTGGTGTCGTTCATTCGCCGTGGCAGGATGAACGCTTCGGACGTCTCGCGATTTCCGAGATAAAATAATACGGAATCCCTGGACACTCGATGCGCGCGCTCTGCTCGTGGCTCCGGTTCTTCACGGCCATGGTTTTATAAATTATGATCGCTATCACTTCAAGTTAAAACACGTCGCGATGTCACCCAGCTCATCTCGTGTCGCGACGGGCATTCTTCGTCAAGATAATGTAACTATTTAAAAATCCCCTAAAACGCTGAAAGACGTCTAAAAGATGGTCGACGTTTTGACAGATTAAAACATTTTTTGGACGTCTTTCAGACACTTTTCGAACGTACATATTGACTACGTTTACACGGCCTGATTTACGCAGAAGTTATAACATCGATCTACTATCCGATCCAAAATTTGTCTTCTTTTAATCATAATGATCATTTATCTGAGCCTTTTTTGATACTTAAATTACAATTTCTAGTATACGTATATTAAGAGAGATCGATTCAAATATTTAGAATATCAAAACAGACTCGTTAAATAATAATCAAAAAAATCATTATAATCAAAAAAAGAAAAATTTTGGATCGGATAGTACATCAATGTTATAACTACGGCGTAAATTGGGCTGTGTAAACACAGTCATTGTTTTTTACTAAATTGACTAGGCTATTTATTTGCAAGAGGTCCGTGGCACGTTTTGTGGAAAAAAACGTGAAATATATGCTTTCTATAACTGTAGCTAATTATCATGCTGCTTCGTAATCATCACACTTGGTAGTTCACAGCCGGGTTATGTGTTTATATACTGCAAATCCAAGCGTGTTATTTTAGCTGAAGCTCTTCTTACACATTTCTTGCAGTTTTAAATGTCATTTAACACGATTGAACGTATTATTTTTTAGTTTAATACGATTAAACGTGTTAAATGACGTAATCTAAAAGGGCAAGAAACGTATAAAAAGAGCTTCAGTTAAATGTGTTATTTTTAGATGTTTACGCGTGTAAAAATAACACGCTTAGATTTGCAATGTACGAACAGATTACTAACTCTTTCGGAATTATCGTTAACAAATGTATATATAATTGTGATTTGAGTATTTTCCTCATTACATTTCGCTTCTTGGCATTATTTCATCGTCATCTCTCGCGTCGGTTTCGCGAGTCACTTCGAGTTACGTAACGCTTTGAAGCAAGGCGTTCAAATTGTTTTGACAGCGCAAGCTCAATCCTCTTGTTCCGTAATGAGAAAATCAGAGATTGTTAAAAGTTCTTTACGCTGTGTACGTGTGTGTTTGTGCGTGTGCGATCACTTTACGTCCTATTTCAGATTTTACGTTTTACTTCTTATGCTTCGATGCAGTACGGTTGGTTTATCGAGTATATAAAGAGGAAAGCTAACGCCAGAAGTAGCGATCCGCTCAGATCACCCAGTGCCGTCAAGTAGGGGATCGCCGAGTTATCGGGATCGATTTTGTACCTCCACATCGCGTGGATAATTATGTGCGCGATGTACAACAGTATCATCACCTGAAGAGAAGAAAAAGAATTCTTGTTACAGCCGTTTCTGCGGTTTAAAATCGAAACAAAGTAATTGCGTAACTTACTTGTATCACGGAAACCACTATATAAGAGATTACGAAGCTTGCATTTAGGTGGCAAGTGCCCGGGTTTAAAGCGTCGGCGATGAAGACGAAGATTAGTTGACCAGGGATCGCCATGGCGAGGAGCAACGTTGCGGTCTTGGCATATGGCGCTGTTTGTAAAGAAGAAAAATCTTTAGATATCGAGCATATTTTAGCATTGAAAGTTCTAACAATAAAACAGTCTCAGGGAATGTGTTTCTTCCTTTAGATCAGGGATTGACAAATTACGATCAGTCGCCTGTTTTTATACGCGGAAAAAAAGTTATTTATTTAACTTAAACATAAAATATATTATATGTTTAAGTTAAATAAATAAATATTTAAGTTAAATAAATAAATACTTGAACTAAATAAATTTTATTTAGTTGAAAGATTTAGTCAAGTTAACAAATTTTTTTTTTCCGTGTACGGCCCGCGTAATTGTTATCATTATATTTTGAATCTTGTCAATAAAAATCTTTTTTTTTCTTGTTATATAGATATCTGCATAATATCTTCGATTATGTCTTTTAGCCCATAGAGTTTACAATATTTATTATCTGATTCTTTGTAGAAAAAGTTTACAGATCTCAAAGAAAGGAAAATGTAGTTATTCCGACGTAACTGGCAATTTTTATTAATTATTACATATAAAGCTAATATGTAATGTGCTTTATATGTAATAATTAATAAAAATTGCCAGTTACGTCGGAATAACTACATTTTCCTTTCTTTGTTAATCATCACTGGCGGAATTGAAGAGTTTCATTTAGTTTACAGATCTCTTTCTACACTAAGAAAAAAAATTTGTTCAAAAAAAATATTTAGTCCGATACGTTCAACTAAACCATTAGTTTAACTGAACATTTTAACATTAGTATATCTCTAGGAGTCTCGTGAGTCGAAAGACTCAAAACAATGTGACGCTACTAGGCGGCCGGTCCCCGGACCGGTCGTCGCACGAGTCCGGTTTACCATGGCTGCGTTCGGCGAGCACGCTTTTAGCGCTATGAGCGTGCTCTGTCCTTGTTCAACTTTCAATAGGTGACAAAGATAGGACGACGCTGTTAGCGCTAATAGCGTCTCCCCGAACGCAGCCCATATGGTACGGCGTCTAACGGTTGAACATGAGTTTCGCGAGTTCGATGTCGAAACTCGGAATCGTCTGTAGATGACTTAGGTCCAGTAACCATTTTAATTCAACTAATGTTAAAATGTTCAGTTTTTTTACGAAAAAATACACTCAATCATACGTTGACGGTCCGAAATAACCATTAAATTGAGTGTAAACCTTCATGAAACACTCAAATTTGAGTGTTTACACTCGATTTGATGGTTATTTCGGACCGTCAACGTATGATTGAGTGTATTTTTTCGTAACGGTTTAGACTCTGAATGACAATTTTAGACTCTGTGGTGATCGTGGCGTAAGAGTTGCGCGTCTGCTTTCTGTGCCAAAGATCCAAGTTGAAATCCACCCGAAACATACCATATATTTTTAATTGATCACTACCTCTCGGAAAGCAATGGCAAACCACTGAGAGTACCTTTGCCAAGACACCCAGATAGCACATAGATGTATAGAAGTTCATAGAGAATTCATTTCAAAGAATACAGAATTAGAAAAATGAATATCTGAAGAATTCTTGAAGAATTAACCACAATTAGTTCGTCTTGAAGTATTCCTCAAAAGTTCATTATAATGAATACTTCGCGACTCATATTTTGAATACTCTGAGAATTCATGAGGAATTATACAATTCACACATGCGCGAGTGCCGTGAATATCGATCCGGATTCCAGAGTCCGGACCCATCTCGTGTGATCACTGATCGGTGTGATCTCGTGCCTCGTGGGGTTTCGTGTAGCGTGTGCATTATTGTATTACCAGTAGTAGGATTCTCTAACGTCTTAGCGACGATTATCATTGTCGTTAGCGAACGATAGCCTATGAGAGTTGTGCTTTTCACTAAGATTGTCTTCCACTGTACATTAACTTAACAATAACATTACGTCAATATTATATAATTTACCACTCAACAAAGTTATTGTTATATACAACATATATATAGTGCATTTACGATGTTGAGTGAGAAATTATAATATTGGTGTAATGTTACTGTTAGTTGATGTATTTACTGGGTATTTTGTAATTCTTTATCTATTCAAAACACTATTCCCCTTGAATTCATAAAATACACATCTGTTGATATGGAATAATACTATATGAATACTCCAAGAAGTTTTCAAGAATTCCAATTATGGTGCATGTAACTTCCTGAATCATTCTTATAGTATTCTTCTATGAATTCCTGAAGAATTACAATTCAGAAAAGGAGAAAACTTGAAGAGTACCTTGCGAATTCACTGTGCTATCTGGGCAGTCATCATGGTAATCATGTATTACATTTAGCGATATTTAAAGCGGATATATATCATGTCAAAGCGGACCTGAGAATGCCAGTATTATACAACAGAAAATTGTGTGCAAAAATCCAACATCTGTGCTCGTGGCTTTCCATTGACCGAGTCATCAAAAAATTTACAAAAGCATATAATCGATTATCATTCAAAAGTTACAGAACTCTCAAAGCTTGGTTAGCATATGCTGTGTACCTGGGAGGAACATAGTCCCGGTTAATGTAAACGTTTTGAATTAAACATTATTATAGAAGATTGTGATCTCCATTTAATGCATGCTCATGCATGCTCCATGATGACTGTCTTGGCAAAGGTACTCTCAGTGATTTGTTATTGCCTTCCGAGAGCGTGGTGATAAATTAAAAATATGGTATGTTTTGGGTGGATTTAAACTTGGATCTTTGGCACAGAAAGCAGACGCGCAACTCTTACGCCACGATCACCACAGAGTCTAAAATTGTCATTTAGAGTCTAAACTGAACATTTTAACATTAATTGAATTAAAAAGGGTACAGTTCATTCATGTCAACTATCAAAATTTTTTAATCAAGAATTAGTTAATTCAACTAATGTTTAGTTAAATCAACTAATGTTTTACGTTGAACGTATCGGACTAAATATTTTGTTTTTTCAACAAATTTTTTTCTCAGTATAGTTAAACGAGAAGACGAACGCGCATAGCATAATCACAACATGAAAAAATTAAAGTACAGGATTATATATATATATATATATATATATATATATATTTAATTTATATATATATATATATATATATATATGATAATCTAGATAAGCTAGATAATTATATATCTAGATAATCAATCATCGCGGCTTATCTATATTATCATATATAATTATCAAGATAATCTAGATAATTAATATGATAATATAGATAAGCCTTGATATGAAAATGGGAAGAATTTTGAAGCGGGTCTTGTAACTTCCTCGAGCTGAAGAATATTTTCGGAATAAAGAAATAAATATCTTCGCGTTAAAGGTATCTTCTTCTCTGGAATTACGTACTTCCTACGAAGAGCGCGGTCCACGGGAACACCCAAATTTTGCCGTGCGGCGGCAGAATTCCCATTATAGAAGACTGGTGCAACATGGTTGACATTCGAGACGCTTGCACCGATACTAAGTTGCCGCCTATTCCGTTAATGACCGGTTGAAAGACTTCGGATCCTTTGTAGGAGTCGATCATTCTCTCAAGAACTAGTCCGCCTCCGCTAAAGAGGAAATAAATTAATTAATTAAAAATACAAGTTAAGCGAAATAATAACCGTATTATAATTAATTGGTGACATGATTACGTTAAGAGACAAAAATAGAAATTAATAATGAATTAATAATATAATCGTGTAAGAAAGAAGTTGACTTCGAATATTTGCGGACAAACAACTTAGTCACTCGGATAAAATCGGAAAATTGGAAAGCCCAAGTAGAATGGCCATTTTGGCAATACTAACCCACTGATCAGAAGCGCGGACAGGATGGGAATCCAGCCGGACTTCAATACGTTTCTCGTATACTTGTTCTTCAGCACGATTATAATCCAAATCGGCATCAGCACCAAGAACACTCCGAGAACGACGTACAGCACCCACATTTCATTCTCCATCCTGACGTAGAATTCCGACGCGAAGGCGGAAAGAATGCTGATAGACACGACATCGCCGATAGACGCGGCCAGAGGAGTCGCCAAATTGTCTGGGTTCATTTTGTATCGATACGATAACATGATCACGGCGATCATAACGAAATCTGTAGAGGAGAGATAATTTTGCCGATTTAAAATTCCGCCTATCATAATACCTTTTGGTGCATGGTAATAAGGAAGAATTTAAAGGAGAATGTATATGCTTCTACTAAACATCAAATTTAACAATTTAGGAGTTAATATAATAAAATAAAAAGAACTCTCTCTATAAAAATTTAATTTGTAATAAATATTAATAACATTATAAATATATAGACAAAGAGAGAAAGAGGGAGAAGAGAGATTTTATATGTATAATAAATTACTCTTACAATTAGCGATGCTATATCTGTTATAATAATTATGACATATTTGATAGTTACGTGATTACATAATCTGACGCTTTGCATGCAAATGAAATACGATCCAGTTTATATATTAGAAATAAAAATTAGAGATACATTATTCTAATCGGCAATCAATTTAAGCTTTATTAGAATATTGCAAATGACAGAATAAAATGTGAAATATTGATAATAGGCAGCATAAATCAAGAATTTAGAACGTCATAATGCACAAATACGTATAATATTTTAATCAAGAGAGAAGTATTCGCAACGGGAAAAAAATCCGCGGTATTAAAAAAGAAACACAAATCTTTCTACGGCGAATAATGCGTGCATATAAGAAAGATATGCTACTATCGAGCATATCTTCATCATTTATGGTCTGCTATCGCGGATTAAGGGAGATAATATCTTTTAATGCGTGACTGAGCCGTAAGCTGCGATAGCAGTCGCTGCTAATGCTAATTGCTGATAAACGACGAATGGGTAGTTACCTCACTCAGGGAGTGTCGATTCGTGGGAGCTTAGTGCGTAAAAGGCTTTAGCCGACGTTCAGTGAGTGTGTCGGCGAGAGGATGGCTTACCCAAGATAAAGCAGGAACTTGTGGCCGTGCACATGCACGAGACCGCCAGCAGCAACGCACTTTCCCAGTGGAACTCGTACTCATTGATCAGGCTGCCTACCACCATGCCGAACAACGACAGGCAGACGGCCGCGACGATCGCCTGGATCTGCACCAGGACAATGTTCCCGACGATCATCTTGACGATCTCCCGCCGGGTCTTCATATTGCCTAAATTCGCTTGGGTGCTCAGCCGTGACGCCAAACACATATCGAGATTACCCTTCAGACCCTGCAGCGCCGTGGTCAGAATCAATAGTTGGGGGACTTCTTTGAAAGCGGGCAAGTCCTGAAATCAGATATGCTGAGATTAGGATATACGGCCCGATATTTACAAAGTAAATTTATTTCGATTGCCACATAAAGGAAGAATAGATCGAAAAATGCTAGGTGAATTGGTATTATATATCACGATAAGATTGTACACAAACGGGGGTTATTTATTTATAATTCTATTTTATAATTCTGACAATTTATTTATAATTTCCGGTATAATTATCCTTTGATAGGGATCAGCCCTTTTTTAATACAGCCTACGTAATTATTATTATTACAGTTTGAATTTCGCCAATTTGTCTTCTGTCTTGTTATGTACGTACATAATATCTTTGATTTGACGTCTTGGCCCGCAGAGTCTAAAAAAATTTACTATCTGGCCCTTTACAGAAAAGGCTTGTCGATCCCTGCAATATAAAATGTGGCAAAGGCGGTATATAATTTTAGTTTGAATTAATAGTTAAAATAATTAGAATTGTAAAAGTTTGAGATACATAACATACGATTGACATGTTCTTATCTTGATACATGTATTGTTGACAAAAGATGACGTGGTCTATTTGCTCGTTTTCGAGAAGAATGCTTCAAGATTAATATAAAACCTGCGATAAATAACTTGATTATTTTGCTCTCAGTTAATCGAACAATCGAAGATAAATTCTTCGATGAAATGTACCGGTCGCTTGTAATCTCCGTCTGAAATCTACATGAGATCGGTATTAAAAATGCGAACGGCACTCAAGGCACTAATGCAATCGCGTCAGTGTCGTGTTAAGAGCGGCACCGTAGCCTGTATCACACAATCGATAAAATGCATCGGTAAATGTTGAGGGAACAAACATCGATTTCGAAATAATTATTTCGACACCTAATAGATTTCTCTATCTTTAAACAAGAACAAATACCTTTATAAAAGGCTAATGTAAGAAAAAGATGAAAAGAAGAAAAACAAAATGAACGATTGACACTCGAATCTCTCTTCAACGATACATCTTCCTCGGGGAAAACTTTAGGCCTAGTCTACAATAGCTGTAGTAAGCCTTTAGCCTTTTGTTTGAAGCAAAATAATTTCTACACGGAAAGAACGGTTTTGCTGAAATATTTAAAAGTTTGGTCAAATGCAGATCTGAAAATAATTTTGTTGGACCATCAAAACTAAATAGGATATTCAAGCATGATGATAATGCTGCAAAAAGTTTTAATATTCTAGCAATTATTTTGAGCGTCCTACTTAGTTACTTTTGATGATCTAACAAAATTATTTTCAGATCTATATCTGGCCAAATTTTTAGATATTTCAGCAAATCTTTCCGTATAGCAAAATGTGTAGCGTTGATGTGTAGCGTTTCCCGCGCTGCCTTAAGCCCTAAACTTAACAGTTGGAAACTGACCAACCCTTAAGCCTTGTGTCCACGATGCTAGAAATCGGTCCGAGATCTCGGACGGAGAAAGAATTGACCAATTGCATTGACCAATTGGCCGAATTGTTCAAATGCGATTGGTCAGTTCTCTCTCCGTCCGAGATCTCGGACCGATTTCTAGCATCGTGGACACAAGGGTTTAAAGCTTAAGGGTTACAACTGAAACGGCGTGGAAAACGTTTTTGACCGAAAATTATTTAAAGGCTAAAGGCTTACTACAGCCATTGTAGACTTGGGCTTTACCTTCGCGCTGGTGAGGACACGACCGGCACCGATGGTGCCCAAACCGGCGATGAGGAAGGGCACCGACACCTGCATGATCGTGTGGTACCACTTCTCATTTCTGATGTCCCGCTTGTCCCCGAGGCCACTTGGATCCTTACGACGTCCCGCATCGGGATCCAAGGCTTCCGACGAGATCGTGACTATGGAGCTGCCGCTGGAGAGAGATCCACTTCCGTTTACTCCGCCGGGCATGTTTTTCTTGTCCGTCGGGCCGTTGGGGGTCTTCAGGCCGGCTGTCGACGCATCGGTACATGTTAAGTAAAATCCCGCTCGCTGGACAGTCAGGAAAATTCAATCGGAGTTCGCAATCAGTATCCTAAATAATCGGACCATGTTTAAAGTGAGATACGATCGAGTAACCTGTCAGTTCGTTTAAACGCGACAATAACGCGAGACTCGGGAATCGATCGTAAATAATTTTTCTCGAAAAAATTATTTGACGCAACAAGGAGGATTCATAAACTGACGTCGCGTAACTCTTTTGCCGGACTGCAATTAACTCGCCCAATTAAAACTCACTCGGTTGATTTTACGTGAGATTTAAGAGAGAGGTAGGTCACTGACGATCGGTCTCCTGGTGGCTGTCAACATTTCCGCGCGCCGTCATCCTCGTGTAAACAAACTCGCGTTCCACAAAGGCACGTAAACGGCGCGGGGCGATTACTGAACGTGTCTTCTCTCCGCATCGGTATTATAAACCGGCGCGAGTTAATGGTATCCCTGAATTCCGAGGATCGGGGGCTGGTAAGCCAGGTAAAAATCATCGGCGAGTTACTCCGCGTCGTAATCGTCGTGATCGCTATTGTCTGTGCCGTGTGATCTTTCCCCACCATATCCGATTTGTCACACCGCAAGCGACGACGATTAGTCCGTTCGCTTCCTGCAGGTGCGGGATTTCGTGATTCGCAAAGTGACACGAACGACGCCGTCGTCCGTCGATTGTACTGTCGGAATTTGCCTGGCTCTAAATCGTATCAAGAGACACGGTGATATCACAGCGTGAGTACATTTTATCGAGAAAGTCATCCTTTTATGTATGGTATTTCGCTAATTATTAATTGCGCGAAACTGTGGTTGTCAGACAAATTCGTGCGACATTCGTTTAATTTTCATGCAATATTGTTTAGTCTGCATGAATATGCATATATGAGCTATTATGTTCAGTCGAAGGCCGCAACCCAATTTGGTGACTAACCATTATTTTATTGCTAATGCGATTTTTACGTCACGCAATAACAAACAAGTGGATAAGAATAAAAATAGCAATAGCGAGAAGGTTGTCACGCAAAAGTTGATAAGGAAATTTCAAGTTTCAAGTATACGGAATTAGTCTTACAAAATTCATTTAACTATTATTTTAATAATGTCCACTTTTGCGCTGAAATTATTCTTCGTTTTTACGTCGCCTGTTAGGCTAGTCATACGCTCGTGGAATAAAGAGTCTCACGGAAAAAAAATCGAAAAACTCCATTTTAATTCTATTCAAATAAATTCAAACTTCAATGCCACAGATACAGATGCAATCTTTATCCTTGTTCGCGGTGATCAAAACCGATCGATACCGTTATTGACGCGAGAATTTATAATATCTAAGACGAGCGTTTTTGCTATGCAAATTTTTTCAACATTTTTTAATTTTTTGTCTTTCCTCGTTAATGTTGCAAGACTTTCCGAATTAGCATTTAAACATAGTCACGCTCAAGGATCGAGTACATATGCTCGATCTCGGCCGCGTTAATATCTCAGGACTGTTCTTACCGGCGACTTTCTTCACAAAGACAGGCTCCGGGTTGATCTCCACGCTCAACTTTTTGTCATCAATGCTGTCGAATTTCAGCGCATAATTGTCCTTGCCGTTCGGCATCGTTACACGGGGTATAGTGAAGGCTTGGTCCCTGACTTTTCTAACATTAGCATCATTCGCTGGAGTATCATCGTTGTTCCTGTTGCTGTCTCTTGGTGTGAGACCGGTGCCGTTCAGCAACGTCGGCCCAATCTCCGAGTCCGGAAAAGCGACCATATCTGAAAGCCAATGGCTCAATTAGACAGCGGTGTCATTTTTATTCGATTCAATGTTTGAAACGCCGAGAGTCGTATAATCAGAGAAACAATAACAGTTTCTGAAAAGATAGTTAATTTAATTGTTGTAATGAAATTTGAAAATTGATAGAAATTAATGGCTTATAATAATATAATAGCTAGAGGAGAGGGTGGTATTATGAACCCCATTTACATTTTGTACAATAATTTTGTTAATAATTATTATTTTAAATTGAATACTTAACGATTACATTTTCGTCAAAGTATTGTTCAATCGATTCTAAACTCAAAATTATGAAATATTTATTACTTAGGACGTTATTTATAAAAATGTGGCGATACTGCATAATAGGTTGAAGAGTAACAAGGATGGTAATGTAGCCCCCATAAAAATTGATTTAAAAAATTGATTTTTTAAAAAAAAAACACCGTGTTTTGTTACATAATTATATATTTATTCAAAATGAATTTTTAGAAAAAACCACAATGAATATAATCGTGAAAATAAGCTTTTAAATTGAACTAGAATTATATTTGAATTATGCTTTTTCACACCGGAAAAGAAACCGTATTATAGACTAGCACACTTCGGGAGCCATATTAGCAAAATATCATGCTATTGTTTAACTTTGCATAACTCGAAACGTATATAGTCGAATAAAATGTTAAATAACGAACAAAATATTCAAGTGTACATATATTGGTGTGATAATACATCCAAGTTTAAGAAAAATGAGGAAGTATATATAATTAAATGCTAAAATGTAGCTTGAAAACATTTCGAAAGCGGGTTATTAAACAAATGACTCTATAAGTAATCACTAGAATTTACCATCTAATAGTAGAGATATTAAGAGGGGCCATTATACCTACAAGGGGCTCTCTATAATACCACCTTTTTTCTATATATTATTAGCTATTACATTATTACAATACATTAACCTATTATTAACTATGTATTACAAACTACACAGTTAAAACTATATTATACATATAAAATCCTGGGTACGTATTATAAATTTATTCGGAAATGATTCCGTTCGGAATGATAATCACTTGTCCTATGCTTGTCTTTGTCATTTCCTTGTTATTTCCTTAGCCTTGTCCTTTATTTTTCGGAATCATTCCAAACGAAATCGTTTCCGAATAGATTCATGATACATGTCCTGGTTTTCTTTATCGCAAGTGTTCATTCTCAGCACTTCATTTGTCTTCTTGTCGTCTAAACATGTACGATTGCGTGCGCGACCGCAAAACATGGAAATTAATTCGCCAATAGAAATGTCATATTTAAAGTCTAAAGGAGATACATTTCAAGAAGCTCGATTTATCAATGTATTATAATAAGAAAACAGGTATTAAGATGTGCAAGAGTATTACTGTCTAATTTGTAACTTTTATAATTGCAAAAACGAAACGGAGCGGCGCGTGATTTGGAACATTATTAAATTTTAAAGTTCCGCAAAGATTTCTCGGTATGATTTTTTTAAATGCATTCATATTGTAGTAAAATTGAATAATTCACATACCGAATTCGCTGCTGGCTTACGGTGTTGCAATAACTCGCTCGGCAGACCTTAGGATCAACTTGCGACAATCTCACGTCGGATCTGCCTGTTTCCGCAAGCTTCGACCTATAAAAATTAAAAATACGCAATGACGTGGGTATAGATCATCCGATTATAGACCAACTATCTGGAAAAATGTTTGTCGTCATTGACAGGTAATAAAATGATTCGCGCGCGTTATCGAGAGCTCCTGTACGAGCGACTTTAACACCGTTATCGCATGGCGGCTTATCGCGGCTATTGAAGCCACCGCAATTGCATATCTAGTCGAGACCACGCTTATCGGAAGGAAGAGAGAAAAAAGAGAACCGATTAATGACGGGGGTATAAAAGTGCGAGGACGCGAGAAACAGGAGGTCAGGAATCCGAGAATCGCGATTACGCAAGCGATGCGTTCGCACGAATTCTTCCGAACGTGTGAACTAGATACCGCGAGATTTTCGAGCTTGAATCCAATCCGCGTTTTTCGAGAGCGGAAACCCGAGAACTCGCCGCGCTCGCCGCGAAACTCTCGCAAGCATATAAAATCGATAGTCTAATATAAACCTAAGCGTTCGTCGATACCGAAGGCGTGTAATTCGTAACCAACGAGAACGTCCGTCCGTCAGAAACAATCGATGCCTAATCCTGACTAACGGTTTAGCTTGCGTGCTTTTGCACAATATGAGTTATGAATTGCCCGTAAAAATAGTCGCTGGTTATCGCTGGCGCACGTTTCTACCTGTTGAAGCTATTAGACGCTGCGAAATTAGTGTGCTTTTAAATTAAATGCTGTAATAATTAAATAGTCACCGATAAGCGATATGAGACAGAAAAAAGACAGAAAAAGAGAAATATTTTTAAAAATAATAGATGAGTCTTCTCTTCGCCAGCGAATAAATAATCAGGGTAATTTTTTGTTCGACACGACTGGCCAAATTCATTAAGAAACTTTTTACGACGTTTTGACCATAGTTTTTCAAGTAATTATCGTTTGAATTATTACTTGATAAGGACCAAAAACTATGGTCGAAACGTCGTAAAAAGTTTCTTAATAAATTTGGCCAGTCGTGTCGAACAAAAAATTAACCTAAATATTTTTTACATTTTTATTGTGACATGTACGCAACAGAATAGATAAGTATTAAACATTTAACATTTAAGTATTAAGTATTTAACATTTTCGTCATTGAGCGGGATCTAATAATAATTTTTATGAATTGTATATATTTTGCCTTTGTGCTTTAAAAATTCTGTCTGTATTTGTGCGCGTAAGATTGGTATAGCAATAGAGCAATTATTATTCGTCAATCGACAGTTTTCTACAATCTTTGAATTTTAGTTCTCAAATAGCAAATATAAATCCGATTGATTGTTATAATTTTTAAAAATAAAAATATAACTTTAATAAGGATAATATTTATTTCTTTAAATATAAAAATTTTTTAAAAATTACATATGCACATTGCACATCATATATCAATTTCTTCCGTTTTATTCATTTCGTTCCTTTCGCGTATCTTTTAATAAGGAAAGGAAAACTGTTTGCGTCTATCTAAACGCATCTTATCAGATGATATTTATCGATGGCAAGTAGCTGAAGTAGCTCAAGTAGTTTTCCTTTAAGAAGCATCGTTGATATTTCTTAATGATTCGTCTCCGGCAATTGATAGCGATAATAGCGAATGGTCGAGTCGTTGCTCCGACCGGCGGGATGGATGATCCTGACACTTCGTGTAACACAATATGCAGAATCAGCAGGAGCGTTGCGACTTAATCCGATCGCACGTTTGGGATGATAGAGGCAACCAAAGCTCCCTCGCGTCGCGACTTGATCTGATCGCACGTGTCACAGGAACTGAATTACGCGTGCGTGTGCGAAAAAGAAACACGTGCGTCTTTTGCTACGTTTGCCCACAAAGGTTCTGTAGCTTTCGATTCACAAAAATTGGGGAGAAATCCGACTTAGATCTGACAAAGTATCGCGCGAATAATTGATGGTGGTTCGCCAAGTTTTGGGACGATGATCAATCGAGGATTGACGGAGCGATAAATTATATATGAAAAATAATAGATAGGAGAAAAAAAATTAATAAACAATACGATAATTAAGATTATTAATTTAGGAAACTTGATCTTTATATTTCTGCATTGTACATCTAACATCTGCCAAATTTAATTTAATGAACGACAAAAATAAACGATGGCCATCACTTAATTTTGATAGATTGCTTATATCGTTAATTATTATATTTGCTAACTTTAATTTGATAACCGGCAAGATAAGTAATCGATGATCACTAAATTGAGCTTGATAGATCGCTACTTCTAATATAATTTATTTCAACATGTGTGTTTTTATTTATTATAACTTTTTACGATTCTTTCTTTCGTATAGCTACCATATGGATTAAATTAGATATAATATAAATTATATAATATAAATATAATATAAATTGAATTTGATGCTAATATAATTATGAACAGTGATTTAAATTTTACATTCAATTATAACTTTACATTCAATCATGCGTTCGGATTGAAGATATATCTATCGATTACTTCACAAATTACGTGCCAAAAAAATACTTTTCATGATGTAGTATTATATTATAATTTTATCCGATACAATTGTCGCGAGAGAGTAAACAGTACGTAATCATAAACAGATAAATAATATCCTTCTACTTCAGACTTTGTTCAAGATAATTTCCACGCTGAAAATTACGATATCGTGCGAGATAATCGTTTTGTACGTGCATTTGTTATACAGATTATTTGTTATTTGAAATCTGCGAGTTTTTTTAACTTATGGTATTCCTTCGTGAAGTCATTGTTAATTATTAGGCGCATTATTACGAAAGAGGAAGTATAATTGCAGCGTGCACCTTGAAAATGTACTAAATGTCAATTTGCAAATTAAGTTTCATTTGTCTTTATCGCTGGCTTTTAAAAATTGTCGCAACTACGTTACTTATTGTTAGTTCTTATATTTACTCGCGTTTCCAAAAATAAACTTTAAGTCACTTTAACTATTACGTGCTATTACATTGTACGATGTGTGTTACAGTTTACCCGACTTCGTTTGTTTCAAATTTATCGAAATCTAATATTTCTTTTTGTATGCCGAAGTGATAAAATAATTCAATTGCTTAGTTTTTATTTTATACATAAAGATGTTTTATATATAAAAAATTTTATTTTATAAAATTTAAGATTAATAGGTACACTATAAAAGATTTGTACACAATATAAAAATTTATGGGTACACTATAAAAAGAGATAAGGTGAAACAACTCAAAATTAGCTAAACCAACTCAATCTTAGAGTCATATATGGCGAATTAATAATGATAAGTGACTGTTTCAGGAAAATTTTTGTGTTCTTTTATGTTGCTTGTCTTAAATAAACACTAAATTTAGTTCTACAACATATTCATAAAATAGAATAGAATAGTTTCAATGTTGGTTGAACTTTTGAAATAAACTCGAGCCCCATCTCGAGTCAAATAAATTTAATAAATTATTAAACAGATAGAATAATGCAATTAGTGTAATAAGAAATGTAATTATACCTCCATAGTATACACATAATTCATCCTACTTATCGAGACATAATGTACAGAAGGGTGTTCGGGCCTATCTTTGATACGGACCTTACACGATCAATAATACTGATCAGTAATGTTGAATCAGTAATATTGACAATATACATTAATAATTTTACAACCTGACGATATTTTTATACTTTGACATTTATATGATCTTTTTACAATATTGACGCGTTCTCTTCACACAATCAGTATTATTGTCAAAATCCCTATCACACAACGATACTGATGCTCGAGAATCAAAAAATTCGGATTACTGTCAATATTCTACATCAATCCATCAATATTAACCACACACGATCAATAATATTGTCAGTATTTGTTGATACTGACAGTATTATTGACCGTGTAAGGTTCCTATTACGGGAGTATCTTATTAACGAAAGCGCCTTAAGCCCTTTGTCGCTCTAGCGGCGCAATCAGGCTTGCGAGAAAATGCCATCGTCCAATTATCCAAATAATTAGTTTAATGTACTTTTTATATGATTGATTTGATTTCTTATGCATTAGAATCACTCATATTAAATGTAGAATTACTCACATTGCGCAGTTAGATGAACCTTATGGTAGTTGAATAAACGTCTACTATTACACATTTTACTACACACACATTTCAGTTTCGTTAATCTTTTACTGTTGTGATTGAATTTTTTTAGTAAAATTTACTACGTCGTTATTTA
>NJRP01000120.1:446917-474608 GCA_003063835.1 Aphaenogaster floridana | reverse complement strand
CATTCGCCTTCTCCGCGCTCGTGTCCAATTGTCAACTTCCCGCACTTGTTACACAAATAACTATTTCGTACGTTCAAGCATCATAAACATAAGAGAGGGCTTTAAAAATAAATGTAATTGTCCTTGAAAGGTTATCATAACAACAATATTGAATCCAGTCATTGCTATTCAAGTTCGCAGTATGGTAATGTTTTCTAACGAAGAATATGGCAATATGCATTACATTTATGGGCGAGAATGTGCCTAGCTAATCGAGAAGGTCATTTTGAAAATGTAACTGCGACATTTAATTTTGTGAAATTTTAACTGATGTACTTATTTAATAAAATTTTTTATTCATTGTCAGTGTTATTTTTCGCACGTAAGTGCCAACAATAACTTTGTAACGATTGATTTTAGGCTACATGTTTATTGGAACTTTTCGGCTTAAAAGAACGTCAGGAACATATACTTAAGCTATATACATTCTATTGCGAGACATCCTGTATAACATTAAGTAATATTAATAATATGTAATATTGAATAATATTAAATAATTGTTAAATTGAAAATCCCTCAGTATGTTTTGTACATTAAATTTTATTAAGTTTCTAGTAGCCTCTATTAAAAATTTAGTTCTTTTATTACAACATTTTTTTTAGGCTTCTGCAAAGAGAAATATTAAAAACTTTTCCGGATTGACGAAGCTGTAATAAGTAGGAGCAAATTTTGTGAATAAATGGAGATTCATCGAAAATTACGAGAAACATCTTACATCGATTTTATTTTTCGAATTACGAGTATATTTTTCGGAGTAAAAAAGGAGTGGCATTTCGCAACGTTTTGAAATCGCACTTCACTGTCGATGATTCGCATGTATGCACGACTTATGATACACTTTACAATCGTATTTACCGAAGGGAAATGAGCCTGGGGATATTCATTGGATTTACAGCCGTCTAGAGCGCGCGATAAAGCAGTTGTAAAATTTGTTTGCACTGTATAGCATTCGGCGTGGCGAGCTATGTAGGTAAACGAGATGCGCGATACGGCTTTCGCAATAGCGATATAAAAGATTTTCAACGGCGATAAATGTCGATAACGGACCGTAATTAACTGAATATCGCACATAATTATTGATAAAGACATTCCATTAATGTAAAGTATGTCATTTGGTCATGGTGATTGATAATATTCGTGTCTTCTAAATAACGTTTCACAATTAAATTGTATAGTATATTTTTTTCAGCTACATTCCTTTATCTCGGAAATATCGTAGACACTCGAAATTCCACTACTTTCAGATAATAGGTCGCATTTGGACGACGATTGAGGGAATCGTATGTATAATGATAAAATTCTTGAAGCGAGCGTCTGTGCGCGTTTTCCGCCTGTTCCGTTTCATTTCATTGCGAGCGTAAGACGATAATGAAAGTCGAGGTACGATCGCACGACAGATACAAACATAAAATATAAATACAGAGCTAAACGTCACGCGCGCGATTATCATTGTGCTAACTGTCGGGATACGGCGCGCACGTGGTTCCTCTGTCTATTTCTCGCTCGTTTCCCGAGTGGGACAAGTAGCCGTAAGTAGTTTGGGAAAGTTACTTTTAAAAAGTAATGTTGCCATTACTCGTTACTCATATAAAAAAGTAACTCGTTACCGTTATCGTTCCTAAAAAAAAAAAAAAAACGAGTCGTTACAATTTTTGTTACTTTTTTGCCAAATTTGGATGATTCTTTTTTTAGATAATAAAAAAATATAATTGACTCTCGATAAGGTTAGAAAATAAAACATTAAAGGCAATTAAGAGTCAGACGCTGTAGACAATGCGCCATAAATAACATAATGTTACTTAATAAAAAGATATGCTAAACAATTGATACGTTTAATACAAAGTCATGATAAACAATTAACCCGGACGTTTCGACTCATTTTCGAGTCTTTATCAACGGACAATATATTAAAAAATCTCACAAGAATTCAAACGTGGTGGTGACCACGATGTCGAAAAAGTGTTGTTTACAACGGTTTACAGGCCGAGTGGAATAAATTCGGGCCAAAGCCACGAGAATCCAAATGAGGCACAGGAAATAATAAATATTGGTCAATAATTAAGTCGAAATGATGTAATAAAATGTTAAAATTTAACAAAACAAATAATTTAGATAAAAATCAGTCAAAAGACAATCGAGATTAAAATGCGCGAAATAAAGAGAAAATAAGATGTCAAGACTAGCGACAAAGACCGAAAGTCTCTTTTTAGAGTGACATCCGATTAATTATGCTGCTAATTGACTAGTTCAATTTATTAATTTATAATTATAATCTACACTACTAAAAAAAATAGGGAACACTTTTCATACCCTAAAAATTACTTCAAACTCGGCGAAAAATCAGTAGATAAAAGTTTAAAAATGCATATTAAAGCTTGAAGTTTTAACTTTAACGAGTTATCGGTCATTTTTTAAAATTTGATTATCTTCCTTGTGCTGCGCTTTAAAAAAGAACACATTATTTTTTTTAAATTACGCACTTTTGACACTCTGCAGCTCGATCAAAAAATTTTTCTCTAAAAATTCGACTCGAGTTCCATAAACTACAACATTTTACCTACAAAACGCTTTTTAAAAAATCCTCCTACGATTTTTTTGACCGCGTTACACGATTTTGAAGCTAAACCTGCACTTTTTAGAAATGATGTCGATACTCGGCGAAAAATCACCGTAGACAAAAGTTTAAAAAAGCATTTTAAAGCTTGAAGTTTTACCTTTAACGAGCTTAAAATGCTTTTTTAAACTTTTATCTACGATGATTTTTCGCCCAGTATCGACATTATTTCTAAAAAGTGCAGGTTTAGCTTCAAAATTGTGTAACGCGGTCAAAAAAAATCGTAGGAGGATTTTTAAAAAAGTGTTTTGTAGGTAAAATGTTGTAATTTATGGAACTTGAGTCGAATTTTTGGAGAGAAATTTTTTGATCGAGCTGCAGAGTGTCAAAAGTGCGTAATTTAAAAAAAACAATGTGTTCTTTTTTGAAGCGCAGAACAAGGAAGATAATCAAATTTTAAAAAATGACCGATAACTCGTTAAAGTTGAAACTTCAAGCTTTAATATGCATTTTTAAACTTTTATCTACTGATTTTTCGCCGAGTTTGAAGTAATTTTTAGGGTATGAAAAGTGTTCCCTATTTTTTCTTTGAGTAGTGTATAATTGACTAGTCCAATTATTATTATTAACATATTTCACGATCTTAACTCCCTATTAAGTGCCCATCGAAATTTTATAAAATTTATAATTTTAAAAATTAATTTTCTCAAGATCTTGTTTTAAGAAATTTTTTATTTATTTCGGCTGAAATACAAAAATAACAAAAAATACAAAAATGGAAGGATATAATAAGTAGATTAAGTTATAAAATGCTTTTCTTCTACATTTAAATACAGAAAATTCACCGGTAATATCATCGTAATTTAAGCTCGTAGTAACTTCGGATTCGATATGAAGAACAGAAAGAGGATTTAATCTTTCTTGTCGCATAGTTGAGTAGATAGTTCTTTATCCTCTTCATGGTGGAAAAACTACGTTCTGCTGTGCAGTTGTAGTGGTTGGATACATAAAAAAGCACAATCGAAATACGATATTAATATTTGGACATATGGAATTTAATTTCAAGTCAAGGAACCAATTGTAGAGCGATTGAAATCCAAATTTTTTAGGTCAAGTGTGTACTGAAGTGAATGCATTCGTCATGGAGTGCTCATTCTATCTCTATCATTTTTTCTAAAATTTGCCGCCCTTAAAAATTTGCCGCCCTGAGCTATAGCCAAGACGCTAATATGGCTTTGTGATTGGTTTATGATATCTTAAGATTGTACTTAAGACGGTCTTAAATATAAGAACGTACTATGAATACTGCGGCCATTGTCTCGCGGTCGAAGGTTCATGATTAGAACCCGACAGGTAGTCACGCGTTTAATCCACGATTAGGTAAAAAAATTGCAGAGCGAAGCTCGCATCTCCGCTGCTGGATTTTCCCGAGAACGCACGCTCGATCGAGCGGTAATTTTTCCCGATGCGTAATAACAACAACGCCGTCGGGTTCTACGGTTATTTGTTGTATAACGTCATTGTGTCTGCCGATACCGCTCATCTTGCGTGTATGTAGTGTAATTTTGCAGAAATCGTTTATCTCTTTGTTTGCGTGTGGTAATGGATGAATTCAACGTATCGGGCGTGTTTTCGATCCCGTGCGGTTTGCCGTTCGACGCACAAGATCGGAATTCTTCGCGCGTCATTGTGCCATTGATAAGATTCCTGGGACTGGAGTAATGTGACCTGAAATGTGCAAGGGAAATGCTTCGATTGAAATGGAGCGATTTTACCACACGGTCGTTCCAGTCGCACGAGGAATTTTCAATTGTTGCTTTGATGACTTTTACATGCAAAATAAATAAATGGAAATTTTACTTCCGTTTAGAATTGATATTTAAAAAATGTTCACACATAGGCACATAATATATATTCATTCCTTTAAAGAAAATATTAATTATTATTAGGATATTAATATTATCATTAATTTTTTTTTATTATGTATAATAGTTATTATATATAATAATTATATGTATGTATTATTATATACGATTATTATTATATATTAATTATCTGAACGAGATATATAAAGTTATTAATAAATTTTCCGAAATTTGTATATAAGCAATGTTTGAAAATTAATTGGTTTCTGAATTAAAAATTAAAGTTTTATATAACTTATTTTTATCAGAAAATATATTACGACTGTGTTTTCTGTAAAAAGAAATCACGACTGCGTTTCCATATTTATTACGTAAAACAGAAAATTATCTTCTATCGCGTGTTGCATCGAAGATTTTGAAAGGTACACGAGAAATGTAATCGTGTCGCTATATAGATGTAGAAGAGGAGAAGATTATATTACCGGATTTTTATGATCAGCCGTATACAATATGGTAGAAATTGATCGTAATTATGAAGCAATCGATTCATTTAATCTCTTTTTTCACCATTGCCACTTGTTATGTCGGTTTTATCAGCCGTGTGATTTATCGCAATTTTTATCGGTACTCTCCTACTTTTATTATAGAAGTGTCATTTATTCTCGATAACTGTTTACGTGCGTAGTATTATATCATCTAGGTTAAGCAAATCGTTATAATACAACAAATAGTAACGAAATTTTAACTTTAGAAACATTCGCTGAAACTCAATTTATTACACAAAATTCTGCTGTTATGTAAATAAATCTATATTACTTTTCATCTCAATTCTTCAACATTCTTGCAGCTGCCTTCTTGTTATTTCACATTTATATATATATTTCCTTATACGATTCTTAACCCTCCGAGGCTACACCTCTTTTTTTAATACGCCCCGGTCACACTGGGTGGTCACCACCCAGATGGATTCAAAGTCTCATAATTCCAGTTAATGTGTACCAATAAAGTTGTAAAAATTCATGAAACATCTTAAGGGTGTTGTTAAAAAATGTGTATGGTGCAGAACCCGAAATGTACTCCCAATTTTTTATAAAAAAATTGAAAAGGAAAAAATTTGTAAAAATGACTTTTTTAATTTAAAGATTGGTATTTTTTAAAGATTCAATATTAAGTAGCGCCAATTTAGGAAATTATGTAAAAATGATGTTATTTTAAGAGAAAAAATACGTCACACCCATAATAATTTTCAAATGTTTACCAAACATAACTGACATGGCTCAAAGCCTTTCTACTGCACGGATCTTCGAAAGAGGGATTCAAACTAGGGATTCTAGGTGAAGGGACACTGATTACAAAGCCTATCTTAAAAATATCTCCCTGAATTTTTGTCTAGGCGGCCGCCATCCAGTATGGCCTCGAAGGGTTAATCTTCAGAATATACAATATCGTCCATAAGTTCCCGGACATCTCAAAATATTGTAATAGATACATAAAACTTAAGTAAACCATATATCTTGTGATTTCCTATGATAAATTTGCTTCAAAAAAAGAAGAAATTTAATTAAATCACATTATTGTATTTTTGATATAAAAAACGTGGAACTTTAAACTATTGAAGAAGTCAGAGACCTTTCTCGTATTCTTGGTTTACACAGCATATCGACTTCAATCATACCACGATTTGTTTATAAACACACATATGATATATGATCCACAGTAGGTGTGTATGGTATCAACAGAAGAGTAGAGCCGCGTGTATTTCGTTTTGCAAAAGACTTACAAGTAGAGTTGCTATAATAAAATTTTTAAAACTAGGACTTATAAGCCAAAATCCCTGGACATTTCACTCGCAACTTCGGACGCATACAAAAATGCGCGCAAATAGGTTAGCAAATTGGTTATAATAAACAATAAATGAATAATTATTTTACATCTCGTTTTCAATAATACTTACAATTAGAGTAAAATGCATAAATTAAACATGTTTTTATAATTTAAAAGAAGTTTTATTATTAGATATCTATTGTACCTATACCTATACATGTTATATTGTTATTGGTATTTTTAAAATATTAATAAAATAACAAATAATTATGAAATATATTAAAGAACCAAATCAGCACAAAATTATTGGTTTTTGTCAATAAATTGAAGTGATTGAATATGATGTTGTTAATTAAATCTAAAATGTAAAATATTTAGAAAATTTTTTTAAACCTTAAACCCCGGACATTTATAATTACCCCGGACACATTCGAAAAATCCCCCTGGACGTCCCCAGACGCTCTAAAAAAGAGGACGGTGGCAACCCTACTTACAAGTCTTTTACGACGGTACGACAACTGATTTGTAAAGCAGTTATTAAAACAAAAGGTGGATTCTTCAACGAATCAAAACTTTACTTTTTTTTTTAAAGTCAGTTATAATCCCAAGAGTTCATTCAGTTTTTCATCAAAACAATGTATCGTAGGAAGTATGAATAAATATGGTTCAATCAAATGGACTCTTATTTTGAAATTTTGAGATGTCCGGGAACTTATGGACGGTACCGTATATCGGGATTCCTTTTAAAGTCATTTTTGTGAAAATGTGTAATTAATATGTAATTAAGGGAGGGATGAAAGAACAACAAGCTTAATGTTTGTTAGACTATATTATTGGACGTGTCCAACTATTCTCGGCTAACAAATAATATTTATCGACGAACAATCTCTATGAACTTACAATGTAATTTTGATTCTGAATATTTTGATTTTGGATTTCTCCTCCACCTACGCCGCTTTCTTTTCCCTCTCACACACTTTGTACCCTCAGTCGCTCGTTGGCGATTAGGCCAACGGGCCGCCCCCGTCGAAAGAATGTTGTGCACGAAGGAGAGATATATATAGGTAAAGTGCAGAGATGCACGCGAAAGAGATTACCTCTACGACGAAATCATCGTCACGATCGTACGTGAATTTCAAAAATATCTCTCGGTCGAAGGTAAAAATACTTTTTTGACACCGAAGCACAGCACACTCTCCGTCCATATCACATATCTAATTTGTGTAAAAGAAATCTCATTATACATATAGCGGCCGCCGTTTTACGTATGAAATTTACGTATCAAATATCTTGGTCTATCTCTTTCTTTCTCTCTCTCTCTACCAATTTGACTTTTTAATTAAAATATTACATATGTTAGGTATAAATTTGTATACAAATTAAGATTTCGAGTGAGTGATTGATATATAGATATTGTTCTTTTACACAAATCAGTTACAGAAGACGCGTGCACTCTCTCTCTCTCTCTCTCTCTCTCTCTCTCTCTCGCAATAGTTTCTCATTCTAATTAATTTAATCATACACACATCATGTTACTCTCAGTTCTTCATATATATTTATATATTTATCTATATATATCTATATATATATATCTCACAGATATAAATACACAATAATTCTTAATCTCAGTTAGATCATATTAAATTTACCGTGTATAACTAATACCGTTTGTCACTTCCTGAAAATACCAAAAACGAAAACGTCATAGAGAATACGGTATAAACACTATATAATTATACTATCGCATAAATATTTATAAATATATACGGTAGATGAAAGCATTATAATAGGAACGTTCGTTTTGCTGCTGTCCTTACGCTAAATTACCGTTACACTTAAGGTGGGAGGGGATGGCGATTACCGTAATGAATCGATCGATATCGTCCTGTTTACGAAACTCTCGTGTCACGTACAAAAGCTAACGTACGATATATCTGCGTGAGTCTTACCGATCTAAAACGTTGGCAGAGTGTTTGAAAACTAATTCGTCTTCGAGAAGAACTTTGGCAAAAATATACGACAGGACTCGTTAATTATGCAATTCGTATCCTTCGCAAAGATAGACGCGCGATAGTGGCGTCGTTCCTAAGCAACATTAATGTGGAAATGAATAGAAATGGTTACTTGATTGTTTTGCGTTTCAAAATTATTAACACTAAAACTACCACCGGTCAAATGACCGTTTTTAAACTTTTGATTAAAAATTCTGCATTCAATGTTATCGCTTTTCCTCAATTAACTTCACGACTTTTCCTTAATATGCACATATAATCAATTTTTCAATATCTATCTTTCTTCTTCTCTCGTTTCTTCTGATAAACATATTACCTGCATTTAATTGGAAAAAATAAAACTTTTATTTAAAAACCGGTCATTTGAATGGTTCGGTAGATATAGGTATATATAAATTGTCGGTTGCTTTAGTGTTAATGCAAAGTCCGAAAGAATCTAGGAAGGATGGCTTTCTAACGGAAAACGCTGACATCTGTTCTAATTTGATTATGTTTATCACACATTTGCGCAGTATATTAGATATTTATCTTCGATGTACATTTATGCTTTTTGATAATCAGATATAAAGAATGCTCTGCTGTCGAAAGATAAGGCGGAAAAATTATGAACTCGTTACACAGTTTCGTCGTGCGGATTACAGTCTTTTGATTTTATACGCTTCTCGACAAGTTCACACTCATTAGTGTCGCAGCATTGCATACACCTTGCAATAGTTGCCTGTAAAGTAACATAGAAAATTACGGTGACTCTTTTCGGCCGGTTTATTATGTACATATCCTAATTCACACACTTTGGTAAATATTTAATAATTCGTCGCGTCTGTATATGTGTGTGTCTTCAATCCGATATCATCACACTTGTACTTTTTTTTTAGTTTACCCAGTAGAGACAAGTTTAATTATGCTATTCCCGTTGTCGGTCAAGGAAAGGAGTAACTAGGGGACCCTGAATCGTGCTGCTTACGATCGTATTAATTTAAGTACCTACCGCCCTGTCGGCTAGATTTCTCCTTGCGGTACCGCCCTGTCGATTTAATCACTAATTTTGATTATCCTCGAAACTTACACATTGTACATGTACATGCGTTACGTATTACGTGCCTTAACTCTACATCATCCTCTTAAAGTAATGCTTAATTTTACAACGTCGCGCGCGCACACGTACGATCACGTCTGTATCGAATTGATAAGCGAAAGAAGAAAAAAAAAAGATTTGCAAAAAATTAAAAAAGCATGACGCATTCTTCTTAAGAAAAATAAAATTAACGTAAGATTTACATATATATTTCTAATTTTAGATTTTTTTAACCATATTCTTCACTCTTCATTCTTTACTCAGAATATATTTTGCAATAAAAGAAGAGATTTTCGAAAAATTGAAAGAAACATAACGAATTCTTCTTAAGAAAAGTACAAGGGACAAAATTAACGTACGATTTTTATATTTCTAATTGTAGATATTTTTTTAGCTGTTTTTCACTCTTTATTCTCTTTTCTCAGAGTGCGTTTTACGTTAGACAATGAAAAAAGAGATTTTCGAAAAATTGAAAGAAACATGACGAATTCTTTTTGAGAAGAGTACAAAAGATAAATTAATGTAAGATTTATATATTTTTAATTGTGAATATTTTTAATAAGTCTCCATTCTTCATTCTTCACTAAGAGTATGTCTCGCATTTTGCAATAAAAGTAGAAATTTTCAAAAAACTGAAAAGAACATGATTCTTCTTAAAAAGAGTACGAGAGATAAAATTAACGTAAGATTTCTATACTTCTAATTGTAAATATTTTCAACTATATATATCTTTCACTCTTCATTTTTCGTTCAGAGTGTATTTTGTGTGTTGGGCAATAAAATATTCGGACGACTTTTGTCTTCCTGACAGAATAATTTCCTTTTGTACAAAATTGTTACGTAAAACGCGGCAGTATTGTCTCGACACTTCTTTCGCTTACCGATTAAATGACACGTATCGATGTGTGTGCGCGCGCGAGTAGGATACGGTTGGTCCAGTTCTATCGGGGCCGTCGTTGTTCGACGTAACGAGTCTATTCCGACCGGACTAACCTGACGTGTCGCTCGATAAAGCTCAATTTAGGAACCTAGCCGTTTACAATGTAATAGGAACTGAATTTTCTTCGCGCGACGCGAACCTTCGTCGCCGTCGCCGTCGATGCCCAAGGTCATCTTTGATAAACGCCGCGATAACCGCGACGTTTCTTCACGCGAGCGCTCCGCGCGCGTCATCTCCGCAGATGTCTGAGTAAAGATAAATTTGTAAAAATTCATTGCTGAGGTAGCCACGCGATTCCTGAGGACTGGCATTCCGTAGTTACGTCATTCGGACGTTATTACAATACAATATCAGCGTCTATACGGGATGTTGATGATAGCGGTTCGGAAATTTCCAGAGGCGCTCGTCAAAAGAAACCAACGGAGACACAAATCAACAGATTGCAGATTGTCTTCTCACGTTTCAGTAACGTAATTTAGAGGGAAGCTATGGCGAAATTATTTTATAAATTATTATATCTTGCGATTGATTTCTTGTACGAATAAAAACCGACGGCTTGGAAAGGGCTGATTTGGGGATACTCAACGGTTAAGGCTTGTTTAACTTAAAATTTAACCCCTTGTCTACAATGCGTATTTAAAGCGTTAAGATTTAAGAAATTGATCACAGTCGTATATGAGAAGAATAAACGATTGCGATTGGTCAATTTTTTAAGTCTTAACGTCTTAAATATATACGCATTGTAGACAAGGCGTAAGTATTACAGCATCGTAAAATTTATTAGGCATTTTCCTCTTATTATCCTGTATATTCTGTGTGCGCATATAACTGGCGCTTGTAATTACGTTTCCAGGATCATTATTGTCTCGAGTTTCTGGAAATTTAACGTAATTGCTCGTTTGAGTTTTCCAAGCTATTAACAGGAACGGCCGACTAATTATCGTTAATAAGCATCGTCCGTACTTGTTATCAATCGTGCAAAAAAAAGAACGCAGATAAAAAGAATATGTTAAATAAATCAACTTCGTGTCGCTCCTTGGTGATTTCAGGTTAATACTGTTTTATGTAGTGTTACTTTTCTTATATACATAGCTTAAGTCGATATGAGGTATTGATCATTAATACACTGTATTTTACCTATTTCGCTCATAGATAATATATTCTTCTCTAAAAAGTTTTTTTCTGTTATATAAAACCGTATTAATATCACTCTGATATTAATTTTAATGTTAATCAACAATTTTAGATATATTCGCGTTAAAAGTAAGGATGACAGATCCGTTTTTATTAATTATTGTTATTAAATGATAATTACTTCTCAGAAAAATCAGATGTATATCTTCTATCATAAATCAAATTGAGTTTTCATGAAGGTAAAGAATTAATATCGAGATAAACTGGACTAATTAAAAAAGATCGGCTTCGGTTTATCTCAGTTTATCTCCCGATAGAAAAATTTACACGGGACATTCGAACAAACTTCACATATTCAATGAAATCTCAAACTTCAACACTTCGCAAGTCCCCGGAAGTTCAACTCTCGCCATTGTATCATCTTTCTCTCCTTCAAGAGAAGAGCGAAAAAGTGCCGACACGTGTCGCGCAGGGGTTGGCTCTCCATCCGCGTTGCCACGTTTCTCTCACGTGGCGTCAACCCTAATTTCACGAATTCCGCGGTGTTTTACAAACTTTTTTTTTGCGCCGGTTCTTCACGATCGACGCGCTTCACCCATCTGGCGTCGTCGGTCGTTGCGAAAGGGGCCGTGGAGGCCCAACAATAGCGAGTACACGAGCTAAGCCGACGGCGGTGCAAGATGGGGTGATAGAGAAGCGAAATCTTATAAAGGATTTCCAAAATATTGTGTAAATCGGCTAGGGAGGGGAGGGAAGGAAGGGACGCGCCAGCTGAAAATTTGGGGTGAAATCCGTTGAAATGGGGAAAACGCGTACGCGCACCACCCGGCACGTGGACACGGCGCTAAATAAATAAAGGGTTGTGCGCGCGAGGCATTCACCTCCGAGGGTGCATACAGACGTACGCGCCGCACAATGCTCCTGTTTTCAACCCTTCGATTCCCGTTTCGCGGATTCTCCGCTTTCACCCTACTCGTGGAATCGCTCGACTGGAAACGCGGCGCGCAACTCGCGGCGCGAGCCCGTAAAACTGTGAAAGGGTTTCTCCGCGCCGGGACAACTGTTTTCGGCTCCTTTCTTCTCGCTTTTTTTTGCATGATATCGAAGGGTTCGTTCAGCAAATCGCGCTTACGAAACATCGGCTTGCCCGATGCTTCATTGTTCGTTCGCGACGTGTCGCGTCAAACTCGTTCGACGATAAATTCAGAGTTAAGGCCGGATGGAAATTGAAAAACGAGCGCGGATGTTGCGCGTCTTCTTCATAAAGCATTTTTACAGTTATTTTATTTGATCGTCAATTGTAACAATTTAAAGAGCACGAGCATCTGAAGATAACTCTTGACTTTCCGTAGTCTTCATCGGACTGTAAAACCTAATCAGTTAATGATTTTGGATATGAAATCGATCACGATAATTGCTCGCGACGATGTTATTTACTCTCGAGGATCGCGATATCGTTCGGTTGTTTGCGACACTTCTTCCGCTCACGCGATTAAGATTTCATAGTCCATCGAATTTAATGACATCGAAGCGATTCAATATTTATCACTGCAAAAATACCACGGTTGAAGGCGAACTAATTGCCAGAAATAATGAATAAGGGATGGAGCAACGAACGAATTTTATGTAAATAGAGAATCGCGAAAAGTGACAGAATTTTACGTATGACACTTCGCCTCGATATAACGGAAGCTATCATGAAGAAGAGTATATTTGCGTCTGCATACAAATGTTGTAAAATTACGAGGCATGAAACTTAACAACTAAATTAATTGTTATTTTTAGCTTTCTGAAAACTGTTATAAATGAACTCGAACACTACGGGCTTTCTTCGTCAAATTGGGGATTTATTTCTTCAATCGCGGCGCCGTCGTGTTTTCACGAGTTTCTCCGCGCGGGAAAGCATTTCGTCGACCCTCGTCTCTACGCGTGGATTTCTTTGATCGTCCGAGACGTCGATTGCGGCCGCGGGAGGTTTCAGGACGGGGAAATGGATGCGAATACGACGGCAGGGGTGGCGGCCGTCGCGATGGCGGTGGCGATGGTTACAACGGTGGTGGTGAAATTATTATTGGAGGATAAAATTTCTACAAGTTGGCGAAAGGCGATAGGGGAGGAAAGTGAACGCAGAGGGACGAGATCCGTGGAGCGGTTCGCCAAGAAGGAGCGAAGGGCGGAATTGAGAGGGGGAGGCTTTGATAATTGCAATCCACTTCCTTCTCGGGATATAAGCTGCGGTAGTTGATGAACAGGGGAAGCAGGATGGATCGGACTGGGTAAAAGGAGGGGTGAATGGTTCGATACCTTTTTCTGAAATTTGCTATGGATTTTGGCCCGGCGGCCCTTTTGTAAATAAATGACGAGACGAAACAAAACGATCACGATTATTGTATCCGGCGAGGGTAGGATGCGGCATGGGAACTAAAAGACGAAACGACGGCCGTCTATAAGTAAGCTGGAGAGCGGCCTGCAAGTTTTAAGACCTGAGTTTTAGAGAAGCAGATTTCTCGTTGTAGAAACGTACTTATTTTTTGAATCTGATCAAATTTGTCGAAATCTTCAACGTTGAAGATATGAAATAATATCCAAATGTGTTTAATATAAAAAATATACATTAAATCTAAAGAAGATATATAACTGAAGATATATTTTTTAAGTATATTTAAAATCTTTGTACGAATTGTTGCAATAACTGACTCGCGATACTTTAGTTAAATCTTAATATATATTTCTGATCTTTTATATTGAAAATACTTTAGCACGAAACGTACACGTGTCAAAATTCGCAAATGTTACATTTTTAAAAACGTGATTCACTCTTTCTCGCCAAAAAGTATCCAACAAGATCCACCAGATTCACAAGTCAACATCCTGCGGTTCTTTATCGCGCGATAACGAACGATAACGAAATACCCTCCATCTTTTGTCTACACGGCCAAAGGCCGCCACCCTCGCCGCCACGTTCTCCTTCGTTTTCGGGGCTCTTGGAAACCGCAAGATATTATTGATTTTTATACATCCCCATCTCTCACACTAGGGACGATTGACGTGTGTGTGTGTACGTGTGTTCGTGGGTGGACATCCGTTTTTCGAGCGTGTGCACGCGCGTACGTCTGTGTGTTTACGTAGAGAAGCAGGGGGGCCGGGCCTTGTGTCATTTACTCATCGGTCGGTCGTCGCTCGGTGCGAGAGGGATGACGAGTCCTTCCGCCTTCCCTTTTCAAACCGACTTGACTCCACCGGCCATCAAGCGAAAGGAAAACTTCTATGTGGCGCAAGCGCCTTCGTGTCCCATCGACTTGTGTGTTCCTTCTGATTGAAAACCGTCGTACTCGCTTTTCCTTTCGTTCGCCCCGTTCGATAGCGCCTCGGCTATCGAAACGGAAAATAATGTCTGCCGCCATTCGCCGTCGGTTATGGACGATGAAATTCTCAGCAAGCAATCGTCGAAATGATATTTTTCCTCTTTTCTTACGAAGTGACTCTGAATAAAATATGACTCAAGAGTTATGGAATTATAGAGCAGAATATATTCTTCATTTAAATTTTAACATTGGCGATGCTCTTCATTTTATTATTCCTTATTTTATTACTAGAAATATATGATTTCTTAGTATCGTGTGTGTAAAAAATTCTTCTTAAAGGCATATGAAGACCCGCTGGGAAAAACAAGAAATGTCAGTTTTTATACTTTTTGAGTTAAAATGAATTTTAAAGTTTCCCCTATACCTGAAGTTCTACCTTCATTTTTTCACTGATTAATACAGTTTTTAATCAAAGAAAGATGTACATTAGTTTGTAGTATCTCTTAAACGCTACAAAATGACGATCATTTTTAATAAAATTGACATTTCTTGTTCTTCCCCCCGGGTTCTTCATATATTCTTTAAGCTCTTGAAATATATTCTATAAAGATAAAAACTCACTCTCTCTGAATTATTGCCTTATTAAAAATGGCTAATGCAACAAAACTGACCCTGTTATTTTATTTTTCTGTTCACTCTGTAAAATAATCCAGAAAAATTACATTTAACGAATGACTCTTTTTTACTGTTCAGTGAAAACTTCCACTTTTAAATGAGCAAAGAAGAAAAAACCTCGAGGGGCGCGCGAGTGTAATTTGTCAAATTTAACTTGTTTGAGATATCATTTGTCACCGGTGGTAAAAAGGCACCCTAGGAGCGACACCCTTAAAAAACAAAACCGACGAGTCGGCGGCAGTCTAACAGCCGCTCATCAAACCCTGGATCGGGTAACTCGATATCTTAAAACGAGCGTTTGAAGCCGGTGTAATTCCGGTGAGTTCGAATTTCGATGCTTCGATATAGAGACATGAGAATAATCTCTGTATTTATTGGCGTCGATACAAACACCGTTGTTAACGTAAAATGCATTCTCTCCCATTTGCAGTATCAATAATCGCTGAAATTATAAACATAAAAATTGTGCAGATCCATCAAAAGCGAGGAAAAAAAAAGAAAAGGAACAAAAATGAAAGAAAGAGAAAAATAAATTTTTATTCATATAAGTTTTCTTCGACCACACGTATATAAATAATAAAATAATTGCTAGAACTCAGGCGTGTATATAAAAAATATAAAATAACAAAAATAATATGTGTCTCTCGTCGTATCACGCAGTCTTATACGAAAGAAGGTATGCGATTGGTCTAACGACAAAATCGATTGCGCTGGTAATCGAGATACGTCGTCTTGATTACATCGTGTGACTAGATCAGATATAGGAATTGTAAATCGCTTCCAAAATGACTAGACATGCTAATTAATTCCCCTAATTTCACGAAATATACACTCTATACCGCATGCACTTGTCGAACGCGTACACCCGTACGTCCCCGTTGTTGTTGTACACGGATTACACGGTGTACACGTAGGTGTATACGTAATTCACGTTCGTATTGTTCACATACGAAATGCACTTAGCCTACGATCGTTCTTAATATAATCAATAATATATATCAATGAACAATATATATATATATACTTTGCGTATCTTTGTTTTTGGTTTACGGGTAAAATTTTGATTTTGCGCTCAATTACGTTACGAAGGCAATGCTGATTTTGGGCATGCGAGCCGTTAAGACTTCTCTCGGAACTTCGTTATAATCTCCTTTCCTTATGCTCCTCGGCTTCAACATGCGTCGACATTTGTGGTTAACTGATTACAATTAGCGATCGTCCGGAACTCTGCCAAATTATAAGTCTAGGCATGCTGTAGATAGAGAAAAAAATTTTTTTTTAATTGGACGCCAATGTCGATGTAAACAAAGCTCATTTTTACTTTTCCATGACGAAGAATAATCGTTTTGCACGAATAAGTCTTTGGTGCTCGATGAAGAGGGCGGCAGTCACATTTTCGTTCGAAAGAATTTAACGTGGAACTTTTTTAAATTAAACAATATAGATTTATCGATAAAAAATGTTTATCTGATAATCGTCATCGTCGCGATTGCTTTGGCGTTCAATAATATCCCGATCCGTCGTAGATTATCTGAATCTGTTTTCGATATCTTACATCCGTTATATCTCTTGCATCGAAGCACCAAAAAAATTATTTCGCATCCGTCACGATCGCTCGCTGTTATCCGGACATGGTTGCAGCCACGCGCGCGAAAGAACCAGCGGCATCCCCGAGCGTCGCCCGGATTCATCATCTGCACCCCTCCGTGCGTGCCCTCTTCTCCGCGCGACAATAATTAAAATCGGCATCCCCGGCGCGTAACGCACGGGCCATTAAGTGCACAATACGCGTATCTGCATGGGATACAATTAAGAGCGGGGTCGAGATAGAGGCCGTTTTGCATGGACGTGCGCGTTTCGCGTGTCACCGGGCGCGTCGCGCACGTGGGGCAGGAAAAATAGGCGAAGCTGGGTCAAGCGGGGTGGGCAGGAGGGGAAAGGGTGAGTTGTGTCGTGCCCTTCCTCCCCTCTTCCCCATCCCGGGTCCTTTCGTTCTCGGACTTTTTCGGAAAAATCCCCGCCAAGGTCGCGACCTCCTTCCTCCTCTCTGACCTTCTCGCCAGAGGGGGGACCAGATGGTGGAGGCCCGTTTGTCCGGGCCCGTCTCGCCTGCACGACAATGCCGGCTAAAAATTCGTTTTTCCCCAACGAAAATCGCTCCTTCTCCCTCCGTCCAGCGACCGTTTCCACTCCTTCCCTGTCCATCTTTCTCTCTCCTTCTCTCTCACTCTGTCTCTCCTATTTCTACTCCCTCGGTGGATTTGCGTAATGGCCGATATCGCCTCTCTCCTCCCCTAAGTCACATCAATGCACGCGTGCGCGCATACTAATTCAGACGAATTTTCGGCAACGGCCGGCATATCGTTGTGTGCCCCGTTAAATGACGCGGTTCTCGAATTTCAGCTGCGTGCGCGCGCGGGGAAAACTTTTATGGCCCCTGAGACAAAAGCCGGCTCGTGCTATGGAAATCGTCCCGGAATAAATCATCGCCGTCTCTGACAACGCCGAAGTCGCATTACGCGACGAGCACCGAATGTTGCATTTCAGTGGGAACCAATGCGTCTACGCAATCGCGTTATTTATCGCCTCTTACGTCACTCTCGACAGCAGTTTTACGGAGCGTAATTTATTTTTCTGTCACTGTTTGTCGAGTTAAATTTTGAGAATTTCAGCGCACAATCGCAGAGCCGATTATCGCGATTATCTGCAGTTAATTAAACACACATTATCACATCTGTGCAATTTTTAAAAATATCTAAAATTATTTTCAAAAATATATATAAATGTAATCTACATCTGAGTTTGTTCACCAGATATATTTCTTTTCCGTCATTATATTATATTTATTTTAGAGAAATTTTAAAATTACCTAAATAGCGAATAAAATCTGCAAAAGTTTTTACTGACAATACTTCGGAAAAAATTAAATAAATATACGTAATCTGCATCTAACTAAGCCTGTTTCAAGAAATTTTCTTTCCGTTATGTTGCTCTATGATCTTACGTTATATTTGTTTGAGAACGATTATGTAAATAGCGAATATAAAATCTGCAAAAATTTTGTATAATAATTTTTTGGAAAAAATATTTGCACTCTAAATATATTGCTCGGTAAGTAAAGAGAGCGCGATTGCACTGAGTAAGCAGAGTTATTATTTTACGATAGAGCAAGGGCAACGTCGTGTGGGCGGAAATGCAGCGTGCATGTTTGTTCATCGTGGAGGGATGGGCACACCGGTGCGCGCTGCGTACGTGTTTGGGAAGCTAGGCAGGTCGGAACGGCTGCACGCCCAGCCATCGAGAGTGTGGTCATTGCGGCAACAGCTGTCCTTTCAAACATTTCGATCGAACTCGAGTGCTGACGAAGAAATCGCCAAAGGTTTTTCGCGACGCGCCTAAAACAATCTAATAAGATCTTCACCGATTTTCCGATCGCAATTTACATTTTTGATCATTTAATTTTTGGTGAAGCGACAATCTCTATGCGAGTATTTGAATATTCCGATCGCTTCTATTCTCTTCGGAAACTTTTAGAGATACACGATAACACAGTGTTACATTTTTTAACAAATTTCATATACACTTGGATTGGCGGGTCGTTTTTTAGTGAATCGGGTGCGCTGAATATTAATCCGACCTAAAAAATAGTCTCCCCAAAAAGGTCTCAAAAGGTTTGTTACGGAAATTTACCTGCAATCTTGATGGATGGAAGATAAATTTGTCCTGCTTGTGCTATAATTGCGTAACAGAGTTGCATCCCCCTCTAAGGATGACATCCACGAAGTTGTACATGAATATTTTGTTTTCTTAAAATCAAGACAAAGGTTCAAGCTTTAATTTGAGACCTTTTCGAAGTGTCTAGCACGTCGGGTTCATGCGTTATAAATTTTCGAAAATGGATAAAAACGGTTTTTCTTGGGGGGTTTCAACCCCTATTTACTTAAAAACCTGACGTGATGAACTATTTTGGGTGAATTCGTATTCAGCGCACCCGATTTATTAGAGAACGATCCTTCAATTCAAATGTACAAAATCCTGTTACAGGATTGTTATAGTGTAATCTAAAATCATCTTTGCGGAAACCATTAAAAAATATATTACATATGTGTTATGAAACCGATCGTATCTCTAATGGATTTCGAGATAAATATTTATGGGACATTTCCGTGAAACAATTCCGCAGTTATTCGCGACTTATTCTCAAGGAAAGGCCTTGAAGTCGCATTGTTACGAGAGGAGATCGGCTATTATATGACGCGATCGAGAGAGAGAGAACGAGAGAGAGAAATAGATAGATATAGATAGAGTATACCTGACAGAAATCACGTTTATTATAATCGTAACGGATCGGACCATTACATTCAGATATAATCTTATCGAAACCTGCGTGATAACGAGGAAGTTCGCGGGTAACGCGTTTCTCAAGCTGCAAAGGCACGAGGTTCGAAACAGCTTTCAAGGAGGAACTTTTATCTCGGACTCGACGTCCGCGGCGTTTACGCCGACTAGACTAGGATAACTCTTAGTTAAATAATCCGAGTGTGCTACATAGCTTTCGTATGTAGCTCATACATATATAAATCGGGGGCCGTTCGTCAAATATTCGAGTGGATCGAGCTTGGTCGTTTCGCGACCCCTCGCCCGAAGACGATCGGGCGAGAGGGGGGCCGATCGTTATATTGATATATCCGCGGAACATTTGCGAGACGCGCGCTACATCTCATCATTATAGTTAAAAGTTATTTAAAGTCTATGTAATGCGTTGGCTGTGTATACGATTGTACTTTTTGTTGCGGGTTATACTGTGTCCACCCCTGAGTTGGTTGGCGATTGATACCCCAATGATACCCCAATACCTCCGTTACCATTGTATCAGATCACGCTCTCGCCCTCTTGGCTATTACGCATCGCGACGGTAATTAGCGGTCGCGCCTAATTAGCCGTCGCCGCCCGACGGTTTCTCGGAGCCTAGCGTATTCTATGTGTGTATGATAAATACCTTTCTAAATCTTCCCTATCTCTGAGAAAACTTTCTTCTTATTTACGTAAATATATATATTTATATATAAAATATTGACTAGAACAGTCGCGAAAGGAAAAGTCGATAAGAGATGGTGAATGGATTAATGCCAGCTAAACGATCGCGCTCGATCTTATGCGCGATTCTTTTTTTTCTCTTTTTGGTTCACTTGAGCAGAAGCAAAACCGATGCTGAAACAAGAGAAACGGACGAAATAAACTGCGGAGCGAAGAGAGTAAAGGCTCTCCCGATGTCGAGGAGCCCGTCGCGTTTAAAATAGGAACTTTGTCGATCACCCGTTCGTGTTTTTAATTAATTACGATTAAATATTTACAAGAGTATAATAACGAGTATGTTCCCTACACTTAGAACAATAATAACAATCTCGTCTCGTTATTTTTCTGGGAGATCTTCCCTTCCGAAGGAGATCGTTTCTGTCTGCTAAATTGGTCGCCCTCGAGAACCATTTCGAAATAAAATACGTAAACGAGTCCTACTCCTTGTTGCTTCAAGACAATCTCCTTTTCGAGTATACGAGTCGATAACGTGTCATGGAAAAAATGAGCATTCTCGCGTCGTGGCAGCGAACTTTTTGAACGAAATACCGCCAGATGAGATTTTCTTCTTAAAAGATGGATTTTGAACCGATTAATGCCTGAGAAAATAATTTAAAAATCTATTTATAATGACCCTCTTTTTATTTATAATGATTATCTTCTCAGACACCGAATGGTTTCAGAATCATTTTTCTCACGATGCAAAGTTAACTTCAAAAGAGAAAAATAAACTTATCTGCCGGTATCGCGTCAGTTCGACTATTTTTACTTTGTTCTATTATTTCGCAACATGGAACCAGAGGACTCGCTTAATTGGTAATAGGAGAGTCTGCAAAAGTCGCTAAAGATACGTAAAAATTAGTGGAACGTCAAAGTATTGTAGTGCAAATAACACTTGCCGTCTGGCTGCTCGTCTTACACGATAAATAGGAACCGATACCACGTGCTCAGGTCGCAGATGCAGATGCTGTCGCCTGTACTCTTCCAAGATGCAGACGCGAGGTAATACGATCGCGATCTAAACTCAGGCGGGGGTGAGAGTAAAGGAGGCGGTCAGGACGTTGCTGATTCTGGACTTGACCGGCAAGTAGACCAGAGCCGGCGCGAATCTCTTCGTCGAGCTAGACTCGGCGCCCGCCTGCATCAAATCCTGCTCCTCGATCAGGAACGGCTGCATGATAGTCTTGTCGGGATTCGAGTTCATGTCCTGCGGCATCGCGTAACAGGCCGGCATCTTCTGCTTGTTCGCCACGTCCTTCAGGGTCTTGCTGAGCTCGGCGATCACGCTTTCCGTCGGATCGCCTATCGTCTTGTGATCCTTCCGCACGTGCTTCTTGATGCGATTCAGATTCGTCGTCGCGTAGCCGCACTGGGCGCACTTGTACACGCCCTGAGGAGTCACCTGCACCGCGTTATCGTCCTGCCGCTGGTTTCTCGCGGGCTCGGGGACGTTTTGATCGGTTTGCGGACTGCATTCCACACGGTCGTCTTTCGTATCCTGATCAGTTCTGTCCTTGGCGTTGCTCGTTTTGACGTCGATGTCCGATCTAACATTATTCATGAGAGGATGTTGGAACTGCGACAGTAGAGCGGGGAACTGATGTTTGGTGAGCAGATGCTGATGAAGCAACTCCGGCTGTTGGAAGTCGTGTGAGCAGATCGGGCACTGCAGCGCTCGATCGCCCTCGAGATTCTCTTGATGGCTCACGTGGGATCGCTCGTGAAGAAAGAGGAAGGGTAGCACAGGGGTCGTAAAGTTGCAGTAGCCGCAGCGATAATTCTTCAATTGATGCTCCTCGGACGAGGAACCGAGGAGATTCGATAACATCTGATTTCCCAGACTCGTGTAATCGACAGGCTTAACCTGTTGGGCAACCTCGAAGCCATTGGGGATCTTCAGATTCGACGTTTGCTGAGTGTTCTTCGTCGGAGCGACGCTTCTGCCGCTGGTTCTGGACGTCGCTTGATACTGCTGCTCCAATTCGCGCCATTTGTCGATCCCCGCTTTGCCGTGATCGCCCATCAGGTGGGCTTTCAGCCACTTGATGCTGCGGAACCTTCGACTGCAGATCGGACATACCTCGGTAAAATGAGTAAAGTATCTGTGACTGAGATCGCCCAATTGCTCCGGTTTTAGCGTCGAGTCCTCGGCGCCGGGAGCGTCGTAGGACTCCTGCTTGTTTGACGCCGATCCCGACGACGTGTTCTCGTCGACGATTCCGTGAGTGTTGTGTTTGTGAACGCGCAGGAAGTACTTGCTACACAGCTCCTTGTTGCAGATGTTGCAGATGACGCCGCCAATCTGCGCGCCATTCTCGATCTCGATGCCGTGCATCCGCTGCATGTGCGTCTTCATGAAGTACTTGTTGCACAGCTCCTTGTTGCAGATCTCACAATAGCTCGACGTGGGGGTCGATGTCACTTTCTTCTCTGTCATCGTCGTCGTTGTTGTTTGGTTGCTTGGTGTTTGACTAGTCGGCGTCGAACTGGCGGAAGAAACGATTACCGTTGGCGGCAAAGCCGGCAGAGTAATAGCGCTGGACACAATAGGTTGATGTTCCTCGCTAATGTGTCTCCTCAGTGCGTCTTGGTTAGGATAATCCTTCTCGCAGAGAGTGCAGAAAATAGTCGAGATGGCCGTGGGTGACTTCTGTGGCGACGACGAGGCTTCATCGCCGGCGACACCGTGTTCAGTTGCCATATGAACGCGCAAGGCTGACCTTGAGTCACATTCCTTGCCGCAGGCGGCGCAGGATAATCCTTTACTAGAATCCAGGCCGTTCAGCTGCATGATCATCGTTTGCAACTTTTGAAGGTCCTCTGATATCGAGTCGGTACGCTGATCGGAGATGTCCAGGTCATATTCTTGCTTCGGTGAACCGCGTTCCTCGATCTCGTGAATTTTCCTGCAGTGCGCCTGATATAGACCGACCGTCTGGAAGCGAATATCGCAGGGTTTGCACTCGTGCTCCTCGCTGCGATCGTTGGATTCCGCACCGGTAGCGGTTTCAGACACGATCAAGTTTAGCGGACTGGTCTGCACCTGGTGCCAGGTGGCGACGGCCTGGCCGGGATTATTGGGCGATCTCTCGTTGTCCTGCACGATGATGCCATGCCGTTTCATCTTGTGCGTGCGCAGGAAATACTTGTTGCAGTACTCCTTGCAGCAGATCTCGCAGAACGCCTCGGGATTTAAGACGCCCAGGCGACGCAGAAGATCGACGCTGAAACCGGAATCGCGTGCTTGTTGCATGGACTGGGGCGAGAGGTGTCTCGGGGCCGGCATGAAGGTCGCGTCCTCCTGCTCGACGCCGTATTCCTGCTTCAGGAGCGTCTCCATGCCGCTGGGGCTGTCGCGTGGCGTCACTTGATCTTCCTCGCTCTGCAATACAGAGATTTGCTGGCCGTCTGACTGCTGATCCATCGGCGATTCGTTGTGCATTTTCTGTTTGTGCTTCCTCATAGGATCATCGTTGCGGAAACGCTTCTGCGGCGGAGTCGCCGGCGGCTCCAGTTTCACGCTTGTATTACTTGCCTGAAAATTCGTGGCACCAAACACGCTGCTGCCGGCGACGTTGGCAGAATCCATGATCGCAGTTGGTGCTGGTGAATCAACGTAGATCCCATGCTTGTTTGCTTTGTGCGTCTTCAGGAAGTATTTGTTGCAAAACTCCTTGTTGCACAAGTCGCAGTACGCGTCCGGATTGAAGATTTTGACCGGTATAGGACCGAGGGAGGATCTAGGGAGCTGGGGATCGGTCAGGGGAAAAGTTGGCAGGGGTATATACTGTGCGAGGGCGCCCGGAAAACTCGAGAGCGCTTGTAGGTGATTGGTCATCGTGACGATCTGATTGACCGGGCCGCCCGACCACGATTCATCGGTCTGCGACTGCATCTGCGTCTGCGATTGCACGTGCTGCTGACTGCCGGACGCCAGCCACGTGGTCGCGAAGTTCTTAACGCTTAAGAGACTAACGGGACTCTTGTTAGTCGGATCCAGCTGCTGCGTCGGCTCTACCTTGATGGCGACACCCGGCGTCGCCTGACTCGCGCCGCCGTGCTCGCCGTCCACGTGGACATTGAGCGTCTCGTCACTGTCGAAGAGCCGGCCGCAGTGCTGGCAGCGAAACTCGTTGTTCAGATTCTCGTCTTTCGACGGCGGCAAATGATGGTGGTGGTGGTGGAGGTGGTGGTGGTGGCATTGTTGGTGGTGATGGTCGTTGCTCGGCAACGGCGATCGCGACGACGGCTTACCTTCGACGTCCTCGTCCTCGCGCTCGTCCTCGCGCGCATCCTCGTGCACGCCCGCGAGGCCGGACGAGACTCTTACCGGCGTGGTCTGCTTCCGACGCTTCTTGGGCCCGGCGTCGGCGGGGTCGCCGCGAACGCGCTTCCAGACGTCGCGCTCGCCGCAGCTCGAACCGTCGCTGTCCAACTCCGTCGCCTCCGCCGCCATCGTCGTCGTGGGCTCGCGCGGCGACGTCACGCTCGACGACATCCCGACCTGGATCTCACGCGACCAGCCCGCTCTTCCTCAGATGTTGCCCGTCTGGCAAGGAACAGACAAATTTCTCGCGTTTAAAAAGTTACGAAAAACGATCTGGCATTTGATAAAGTTTTCGTGAAAGAGAAACTCGCACGGAACAGTTCCCTATGGAGCTTGTCTTTTGCCACTTCCCTCAACGTAACTTTGAACCAACATTCAAATTGATAAATTTACGTTTTGATGTAATTATAAGTATAGGGCGTAGGCAAATTACGGTCCGCGTAATTATTATTATATTTTGAATTTTGTTAATAAAAAATTTATCGAAAATTATTATATAAGTATTTAATCTTGGTTCGCAAAGTTTAAAATTTATACTATCTGCTCCTTTATAGAAAAACTTTGCCAACTCATTTGGACCGTATATCATTATCTTTTCTAATAGAACAACACCATTAGAATCAACACCAAGAATGTCACATAAGAACATCGTGGTATTGTTTAGATGTATATATACTAAGGGCGGGTAAACTACGATCCGCGTAATTATTATTATTATATTTTGATTATTATATTATTTATATATTTATATTATATTAATTATATTATTATATTTCGTTAATAAAAAGTTTGTAGAAAATTATTATATAAGAATTTACGTATCTTCTTGGTCCGCAAAGTGTAAAATTTATCTACATATATATTTATCTATTTTATTCAATACTTATTTAATTTTTTATCTATTTATTTATTTGCACTATCTACTTCTTTACAGAAAAAGTTTGCAAACCTCTGATTTAGATTATTTCCGTTAATCATTACCTTTTTTAATGGAATAGCTAATGTCCAATACCAAGAGTGTCGTAAAAGAACATCGTGGCACAATGACGGAGGGATGATTTTCCGCGTAAATAATAAATTTCGAATATATTGTCTCGCGAGCGCCAATGCTCGTAGAAGGCGACATTAATTCGGCAGGCGGATCATAATGATTTCGCTCGACCGATCCGAGGGATAGGAGGGGGAGGGGGGAAAAGTTGGGGTCGGCTAACGAGCACTTCGTGCTGCAGGAAGACGCACGCGAAACTTGACGAACGAGACACGGCGAGCGAGACACCCTCGCTCGCGCGCGATGGACATGCGGTCTCGAAAAAGGGAGACGCGGGATATCGGACGGGAGAGGGGTGGGAGAGGGTGGGGAGGGGGGAAACAGGGTGGACACCCTCCCATGACTCATATTATACGTCCCCCGTATTCAGGGAATTCGGAGGATAGTACGAATATGCATTTCAGAAAACGCGGCGTAATTAATAATTCAGGATGACAGTCTTGTATCGCGAACGTAAGTGGACGGTATCGCCGGTCAGTGAACCCTGAACGATATTTCAGCCATTGTGTCCGGCCGTGCGTGATACACGCGTGAGAAAAATCGCGTGCGTGCGCAAGTTCGAAAACATTTCAACGCAATGATTTCTTATGCTCCTGGGCTCCCTGTTATCGGCGACTGCCGATGTCGCGGAGGGAAAGAAAATTGCTGCAGAAGTTTGTCGGTCGCCTTCTGCGCTTCGCGTTTAACGCTTGTTACAAGCACGAGTTAATTATTATTATATTTACGGATAGATTTATTTTATACGTAATAATTTGACTTGGATTAATTAATATTAATTAGAATATAAATATATTAATCAAAACCCATTGATATATAAAATGTTCTTAAATATTTATGAATGTTTGCGTGAGGATCGCGCAATCTTTGTTTTAATATCCGAAGCCGCGTGAAATGTTAAAATTACAATAGCGATTGCCAACCAACACTTCGTGAAGTTCTCACCCACGGAATACACAGGTCCTCGTGCTTTAAACGTCTTCGTTTCATGACCGACGAACCATGGAGATCGCTTCCGCGTCGAAACGTGACACCTCGAGAACCGCACGTCGTCGTCGTCGTCGTCGTCGTGAGTCACGGGCAACCTCGTCACGCATATCTCGCGATTGCAAAAACTTCGCGACACTTCGCAAAACTCGAACGGGGCACTGTCCGCGACGGGGCAATCGCCTCGTCTTTTGGCCGAGGTCGCCGTTATTGACACGTGGCGTCGAGGGTGAGTGAACTGCGTGGACTTCGGATGTCGCTGGTCAGCCTCACCCTCTCCGGCGAAGATATTTTCATTTTCGCGTCGTCGCCGGGCTCTCCCTTTCGCAGGAACGAGAAGATCGTCGTTCGAAACTTCCTCATTCGATATCGATCTTCGTTGGCTCGACGAGGCCCGCCAAGAAACGCGAAATACGTGGTAGCGGAACTGATAACGTTAGAACGCGATAGTACGAGAGGAAATCGAAGAGAAATAAAAATGACAATTTGAAACGTGGCTTTTGATCGAGAGATCAGGTATTCGCGTGCCTGATCCCCGCGACCCTCGGCAGCTCCTTTGAATTCTGCCACGTTACTGTTAGGTATAGGCACGATGTCCTATGAAGGGTCTGTCACGGCGTTTTCATGTCCCTACCACCTTCCGAGACCGCGATACAAATCTCCCCACCCCACTCCGTCATCCCCGCATTTTGTTGCATTCTGCGGGTAGATGATTTCCGGATTTATCTGAGCGCGACAACATATATACGTGGAAATAATATTTTAAAGAAAATTCGACATTGCATCATCTTCATTTTGTATGCAACATTGATGAGCGTTAAACAATATTTGTC
>NJRP01000120.1:414987-433918 GCA_003063835.1 Aphaenogaster floridana | reverse complement strand
AAATATATAGCAGCATTTGAATTAAGAACAGGATCTTTGTAATATCCAGAACATACGATGACTATAGAAATGAATATAAATTCGCGGTTTTGTAAAATGGATTTCTCATCGATTAATATCTACAGGCTTACACATGTGAGATAAGAAAATCACAGAGGTACGTCGGACCGTCTTAAATCACAAAGCGTGTCGAGGAGTTAAGTGTAGTAGTCAACTCACTCGGTGGGAGCTCGCACACGAATCTGTTACGGTATGGTAAAAGGTGTGATTCGCATAAAGGTGGGGATCGCGGAAGGTCGGATCTGCGCAATGCGTGTCGCCGGATGAACCACGTGGAGTATTCGCATGCAAAAGACGTCGCGGCGAGGAATACCGACCCGGTCGGTCGGTACTCTTAGTCCACCCTGAAAGGGGAACGGTGCAGTGTCGTTTCGCGCATTCGGCAGATCGGGACCTGTTCCGACGAGAGGATCCGGAAGTACGGGGACATTCACGTTTGAACCTTGCAGTCCATCAGCAACAAAGCGATCCGAGCCGAGCGCAAAAAATCGTTTCGACAATCCGGGTAAACAGGGGTTTTATCGTGTCACCTTGTTTTATCGCGTCACCTTGCTTTTATCACGTTACCTTCCCCGATTATAGTAATTCTACGTGACGGACGATTGAACTTTTTAAATTGCGAATAGATTACCGCGTCGGCGTGTGATAGAATTTATCATCTGTCATGAGTGTTAAATGTTTCCGGGAAAGAAGCCAGATAAAATCTGCGATCCATAATGTTTACCCAACGATAGCGAGATTTAGATTTTTTTAGACTGAAATTTTTAGTTTTCAAAAATGTATCGATTCGAGCTGGTGATCGTCAGGGTAGAGTAAGGATCGAAGGTGGCATAATTTTGGTGCAGACTTTAACGGTTTTAGCAGAGGGTTACTTTCATATTTATTAGCGTCAGTTAGCGCGACAATAATTAAATTCAGCGAAACTATGCTCGGTAATTCGATTCTCATACGTGTCATCGCGGAACAGCTGAACGTAATCGCGAATAATCCCGGATCGCCAGGACGAAAGATTGCACTCACCGTGATCAGCAGCGCGATGCGTGGACGTAAAACCATCCTAGAAAATCGCGACACGTCGACGATCCCTCGTTATTATCCATTTGTTAAGCACCGATGAGGTGGCTGGACGTGCGTGCCGGTGATAACGCGACGATAACACCACTTTGTTCACCGCGCACTGGAAAGCTGTGAGGAGGAGGGTGGAATAATGGCAGATCGCGCGCTGTGTCGATGGCGAGGTGGCGATAATTAAGGAGTGAAACGGAAAAAAGAAGAAGAGAGATATATCATGGCGGCGCGCGACGATACGGGGTAGAAGAAGAATCGCCCGCGGCCTCGGCTACTTACTATTGTTTTGACCATCGTGCCACGATGGCGGCCATACTTGATATGAGAAAGTATCCCCCACATTGTCCGCGACCATCCACTAATTCCCCCATACACCCCCGCGCTGATTCAACCCTCCAGCCCGCCGCGGCCGCCGCACCCCCGTCCCCGCGTTCCACGATTCAACGTCCTTCCCTCACGGAGTTACCCCTCTGCCTGCCTGCCTGCCAGCCAGCCTGCCCGCCACCCCCGCGTCCTTTCAAAGTCAGGGCCGACGCCTTTCTGCAAGCGGACAGGCTCCCTTCTTTTACTCCCTTTTACCGATTCCCCAAATTTTCTTTTATTCGTACACATATTTGCTGTCGAACAATATATATGATCGTCTTCCTTATTTCCCGAAAATATTTTTAGGGAAAAGTCTGAGAAAGAATGGAAGAAGGAATTTGGAAATAATTAATTTCTTTAGAAATATAAAAGAAATGTACTTCTGAGCAAGAAAAATCTCTTTTCATCGTTTCCGTCGAAAGTAATAGACTTTCCAAATTAGCCTAAGATAAAATGACATTAAAATTTATCACAAATCGACTTTGTATGCATAAGGAATATTTTATGTATAAGAGAGAGAAAGTATAGAAGCAAACGAGAATGTAATACAGCTGCACGTTCCCAAGCAGCACAAAATATTGGGCCAATGTTATATCTCCAGCGGCCAACGGTTGGCCAACTATTAATTGCTACTCGGGTTATGAGACACGTTCCACCCTACCTACGGTTCATGTGCAGAAAAGTAACAAAAGTCATTAAAAGTCGTTGTAAAGAAAAAAGCTCGGGGACTTGGATGATGGCCAGCCATCACTGTCGCGGAGCTCCTTCGTCAAGGCACTTCCTCCTCTTCCGAAGTTACGCACCTGCACACACGTGCGCTGAAAAAAAAACGCGCGCGCGCGCAACACGCACACGCATACATACACGCACGCACACATGCAGCCGTAAAAGAACGTCGTCCTCGCGACCCAGCACGAGCAGTCTTTTACCCCAGTTCACAGTTCCCCTCGAGTAACACTGAGGTCTTTTGAGGGGACGGAAGGGCGGGGGTGTCGAAGCGAAAGGGAAAGGGGATTTGCGGGGTGAGGGGACAAGAGAGAGGAGTGGAGCGGCGACGAAGAGGAGAGAGAGGCAGAAAAAGGGGATGAAAGGGAAGAGAGAAGCGAGACCGGTGTGAGGGGTGGCACTTTTACTGGTCACTTGGAATTCGCTGCCCCCACCAGGCGATGGCATTAGAGCCCCCCTCCCGTTCATCCGCGCTTTCGTCCCCTCCCCTCCCCCCCGTTCCCCCGGTTCGACCGTGGTTCTGGTCCCGTGTCACCCCGCCTAGAGGCTCCAACCCTCGCGCGGCAAATTAGTTTAGCCTCACGGACAAGTTCGAGCCAGCCCGAGCCTCCTCTCAGGACCTTTCTTCACGAAGAAAACGACACACAGGCTCTTCCTTAAAACGCCCGAGCCTACTGAGGAAGAGTGGTCCCTTCTGTAACGGACCGCCCGGTATCGATTATCGCGTACCGTTTGCGCCTGAATTCCGCTTCGACGAATTGTATTATTTATCATCGATAATTCCATTCTCATTAAATAAAATTACGGGAATAAAATTGCGGCCTGTTGTAATAAAACATAAGTGTAAGGTACACTGAAAAAAAATTCTTGGTAAACTTGTGAGATGCATTTAGTAATACTTTTTTTGAAGTATTTGATTATTAAGTTGGCTCAACTAAACAAAATTTACTTTTTTATAATTATTACAAAAGTTTATAATTATTACAAAATATTTTTTTATTATTATTATAATCGGTAATAATAATCAAATGCTTAAAAAAAAAAAGTATTACTAAATGCGTCTCACAAGTTTACCAAGAATTTTTTTTTTAGTGTACAGGAATTTAATGGTACGAAGAAATAGGAAGGTTCCCCAAAGTAATCGGAATTTTTTCTTTAGTCAAAGGAGACATTTTCGGGAAGCGGGCCGATTAGCAAACATGTGCAACGGTAATGACAAATGAATACATGAAGAATGGTGGTGGGATTACGAAGGATATAAAGCAAGGCCGATACCTCTATACGATGCGGATCAAAAACCACTATTCTCAGCGAGATCGTGCATAATTTAAGAGACAAATTGAGGCAGTTGGGCGCAAACGTCCATGCGTACCGGGGGCGTTCCGCATCTGCGGTCACGCACTTGTCACGCGATTCTATATACAGTATTGATAACGATAATGAAGCCGGTGGTCTGCATCGGTTCCTGCAAATTAATGGCATTACACGACGACCGCTGTCGGGCCCTAGCCCGATAATTTTCATGAGGTATCCGAGTCGATAATCCGTGAGAGTCTATGCCGGTGCATGCGTTCCCATCAACCATCGTTCCTCTTTAAAATGCAAAACGAGTAATTGAAACGTTTTTGCATCTGTCAACTAAAATACTTTATTCGGTATCTATAAGTAAATACATCTATAAGTAAAATATCTTTTCGTATATATAGTTAATAACAATTACAATTAATTGCAAGAAATTAATAATCAATTTTAATTAAGCCTTAATTTAAAAACTCGATGACAGGGCATTTATTTATTGCTGTTTTTAACATGTTATATTGCTGTTTTTAGTATGTTATATTTTATGTATTATATAAAAATTATATAAAAATATTTAAAATTAAGTGATATAATTAAAATAATAATATGTAATATGTAATAAATATTGTATATAATATATGTATATAATATTGAATATATAATTAAAAAGATATTTTTTATATGAATTTTGTTACTATATTAGGAATTACTTTATTAGGAGTTAATTTTGTATATATCCGAGGAGAAATTATATATCACATAGGTAACAAGATAAAAAATTCCCTTATGTGAAGTTTGATGGAACGAGCGAGCGAGGATACCTTTCTTGCCGTACGCGTGAGTTAAACCTCCCTTTCATGGTTTTTGCTTTCTTCGGATGATCGAATCGTGCGGTAAAAAAGTGGACGAGTAGCCGTGTCGCATGACCATGCGTCACACGGATGATTGCGGAATAAGCGGTTGTTCGGTCAAAAAATAAGGGCTTCCACCCTTCGAAATGCAATATGGCGAGAATGCAAGCATGTAAGTTTTAGATTTAGAGAGTCCAAGAAATCGCACTTGGCCTTAAAAAATAGAAAGACTGTATCGATAAATTTCAATTTTTTTAAACGTAAAATATTTAACTCCAACGACTTTTAATTCCTAACACATTAAATCACGTCATTAATTTGCGCATTAATTAATTTGCATTTATTTGCAACACGATGTTATCGTAATCGTTATCTTGATCTAGTGGGGAATTTTGGGTTTTCCTGATTGAAAGCATAATCTTCATCGCCCATATTTTGTCAAGATCTTTACATGTAACCGAATACGATTTGACGGGTTGTACACATAATGTTACACGTGACGCAGCTCATTATTATAATCGTTGCATCTTGAACAGGCAATCGGAGCACTTGTGACTCGGTGAAGATAACGCGTATCGTTAAGTGAATGAAATTTTCCTAAGATACGATAACAAGCGCACCCGCGCACGCGTGTTTTGTAAGCCGTGTTAACATTACACGTCGCAATCGGCACGTTCGTAAAATTCCATCACCTCGAATGAAACAGGCCCGCAACTTCCGCGCCACCGCCGTAAACGTGCCATAAGATAAGCCTATGATACATATATGATACGAAAGTTAATTATATGAACAGCATCTAGAAAAAATTTCATTGACTTTTACCGTACCGTTTTGAAGATATTTTTAATGTATAGAATTTTACATTACAAATATATGCAAAACCTTTATGCTGTAGATATTTTCTCCTAATTTGAGATATTTGTATATAAGAAACTTAAAAATCGTTTATAATTGCAAAGTAAACATTTAAGTGTGTTCTGTAAAGTTTTATCTAATTTACCGTACAGTTTGAGAGAAATTTATATTAATAAACAAGACACATATAACATTTAACTTCAAATGAACTGACCAAGTTTATCATTGTCTCTTTTTTACACGAAATATAAAGCGATGTACACACTTGATCTAATAATTAAAAATATGATAAATATAATGAAAAATGTTAATTTATACACTGAAAAAAATGCTGTTGCTGCAATTAAAGTATACGTTACGGGCTGCCACAAACATTTAGATGAAATATTGGCTATAGATTATTAAAGATGTATGTCAGACCTTCAAAAATAACAGCATTGCCATAATATTTTGCTAAGATGTTAATAATGTATTTCATTCCTACATATAAAATTTGAAGTCAATTTACCGTATCGTTTTCAAGAAAATTATTATTCTAACTGTCTGTAAGACGTCTATATTACGTCTTACAGACGTTATAATAATAATTTTCTTGAAAACGATACGGTAAATTGACTTTAAATTTTATATGTAGGAACGAAATACATTATTAAACATCTTAGCAAAATATTATGGCAATGCTGTTACTTTTGAAAGTCTGACATACTACCTTAAAAGAATAATCTACCCAGATAGCAAAGAGAATCCAAAAAGAATTCTTTTTGAATTCCCGAATTATGAAAAATGAATTCTTTTTCCATCCCATTTCTGTTTTAAAACTCTTCAGAGTTCAAAAAGAATTTATTTTTATGTCACCAATTCTGAGCCCCTTTTCAGATACAAAAGGAATTCTTTTTACATTCTATAAGAATACTATTGGAAAGGAATTCTTTTTGGATTCATTTCAAACAGATTACCCTAATTCATAAAGAATTTAAAAAAGTGAATTCATAACGATCACCTGTGCTATTTGGGTAGATATTTGGTCCAATCATAATACAATTGAATGAACTATTTATGTTTGTGACAGCTTGTAACGTAGACTTTAATTGAAGCAATAGCATTTTTTTCTGTGTACATTTTTAATGGGTGCGTTTGAGCGCATAGATCGCATTCAACGTGCTGCGCGCATTGATATCGTTCCGTTTCGTTAATGCGCATGATACGCGCTTGAAAACGGAACGCTTTTCCATACGTTTGATGCGAGTTAAAAATGAATGCTGGGTGACAAAATGTTTTTTACATTAACTTTATTTTTGTTGACTGAAAACAAAAGAATTCAGTAATTTTAACAGTGATTTGAGTGATATTACTAGATTTTGGATTATATGCACAGAAAATTTAGAAAATATGCGCATATATATGCACAGATTTTTACAAAAATATGCAAAGAATATGCAGATATATATTTATATAAATATTTCTTTTTTATAATATTTCAAATCTTCAGGAACAGAGTGAAATAAGAGAAACAGTAGAAATTCAATTTTTATTGCGTTCTAGAAACATTTCTCTTAATTTTATGTATCTTCCATTTAAAATGGATTTTAAACACATAGGGTGAGAGCTTTATTTTTATATGGCTTTAATTAATTACTTTAATTAATACTTTAATACTTTTGATTAAAAATATTAATTTTTCCGTTTTGGATAGACATTTTAAGAAATTGGAAGTGTATGCAATTATATGCAATAAAATATGCAAAATTTATATATATATATACGTAAACATGCAAACTTTTTAAAAATATGCAAAGTTTGAGTAAATATGCAAAATATGCAAAAATTAATTATCGTTAATTAGTTGTAAATACTATAATTTGTCCACATTATTAATGCTCTCGCAAAATATGCAAAAAGTAACAAATATGCATTTTGTATATAATCCGAAGTCTAGATATTACCAATACCAGTGATGATGAACTGGAAGATATTTTATCATTAAATGTTGAATTAGAATTAATATATTCAGTATTAATGGTTGGTGAAACACGCGGTGAGACTGTTTTTACTGAAAAAATAGAGGAATATGTTGAGCGAGTTGTTGCTGATTACTCTAGAACAGCAAAAATGTTCTTTAACATCGCCTTTTTTGTATTTTCTCGCGGATACATCAACTCTGCATCAAACGCTTCATGTCCGAGCTGCGGTAGTTGATGCGCGAGAAGTTGTGGAGATCTGGGAAATTCTGTGCGTTATCGATACTCGTTGATGCGCGTTGAGTAAAACGGAACGGTTTTCTATGCAGTCTATGCGCATTATGCATGAAACGGAACGGACCCTCAGATCATATTTAATTTATCATTTATTAAGATATAATATCTAGTAAATAAATGTCACATTTATATTTTATTGCCTGCTATTAATACTTACAATTAGATCAAATGAGCGTCTTATAATTTTTATTTTGCCATTTTTAAAATATTTAATAACTTATAAAATTAATAATGATTATGCGTAATGACATTAGTGAATTAGATATTGTTCATAATGTTTCTATATTATTATTTTAATTGTTTTATCACAATTTCACAAAAGAATAAACTGTAAGTAGCGCGAAAACCTCCTTAACGAACGACGTTTCATCCCGAGTTCGATTTCACGCTTTGTCGTCGCGATACGGTAACACTTCAGGGATGTCCTGTGTGCTATCGGACGATCGCCACGCGTCCGATGACCGATGCACATCGGCGGGCAGATGCCGGTCATCGGGCAGCCGGTCGTTCGGAAAAAAAAGAAGAAAAGAAGAAGAAAAAATCGTAGCAAAAAGTTGGGTTTTTCGATTGTCCATGATATAAAAGGCAAGCACGGGAAGCATCGCCGTGAAATATAATCGCCAAAACCGTCCCGGATCAATTCGGTATTATTAGCTCGAGCCAAAGGAGGGTCGTCCATTACCGGACAGCTGGACAATGGTCGCGCCGTGGCCGATTTTTATCCTTCGCCTCGGAACTTCCCGTTTCTGTCCGGAAAGCGCCCTCGTTCCAATATTCATTCGGCGCGATGCGACGGCGGTGCTTCGATTTTTTTTCCCACTCGGGCGAAAGTTCCGCGGCTGTCTTCTTATTTATCGTCAGGTCTACGAGACGGAGTCTCGCCGGGAGTCCGCTGAAAATAACAGTTCGTTGGAAAGTTCCATTCCACGCTTAAGCGCGAACGTTAGATGCACTGTTTCGATTGTAAATTATTGCGATAACTCTGCGGAAAAACGGAAGCATTATGTTTTGAAGACAAACGCGAAGAACATGCAGTTATCGAAATTTTTTTTCTTCTAAAGCACAATTTAAGTTTGGAAATGAATAAATAACTTTTTATTCTGCATTTAAGGGATAATTCTGCAAAATTGTTATTTATTATATATTGTCAATTAAAAGTTTATAGCATATGTAAAATATATTGTATATTATTAATCAATTATTTTATTATGCAAGTAAATTAATAGAAAGAAGTCGAAGTATTTGTGTCGGAGAAGTGAAGATACATAAAGTTTACTTCATTTATATTATATAAAGACACACAAGATTTATTTCATTTATAATTATAGAGACAGAAGAATATAATGCAAAATAAGATCTTATAAATGAATCTAATAACTGAATCTAATAACTGAAAACTAATAACTGAATATTGTGTTAATAAACTCTTGTTAAAAAATAAACTCTTTATTAAATATTTTGTTAAGAAATGTTAAGAAACATTTTTAATATCTTACACGGGTATTCGTCTTTGCTTTTATCTACAAAAGGTCAATGAAAGGAATTTATTATCTAACGTCATTACAATTAATTAACAAATTCTCTATTCAATATAATTGTTACAAAATATTGTATCTCCATAATTGCCATCTTTACATATGCAATACATTTGCAATACGTTTGTATCTCTGAGTTTCCGATAATTCCTACCGTCGATAAAGTAAAATACGCCGAGATAGTTTATATGTACCACCTGTAGATAAAACCGCGCCGAGATCGCTACCGGCGCCATCTTGCGCGATTGGTTCCGTTCGAATCGATCGCGCGGAAATTTCGAAACGTCCAATCGCGCACGATTCGAACGTTTTAAAACTCGCGCATCCTTCCGTCTTTCCGTTCGAGTGGCAGCTTCGATCGTTTTAAACGAGCTCTGTTATCGTCGGCGCGAAAGGGAGGGCCTTTGACCCTTTGGTCTTGAGATAAGACCTCTTCCTCCCCCCTCGCTCAAGGTGAATCGCAATGGCGTCGCGCGGGCGAGCGAGCCCTTCAATAAGAAAGACAAGAAAGGGACGTTCTCGCGCGCGCGTGCGAAGAATAGCGTTACTTGATCCAGTTACGACCAAGGCAGTTCTTGAATGGTCAAGAGTCTGGGAGCGCGTCAGACACGCGCATACAAAAAGGACACACACACACACACACACACACACACACACACACACACACACACACACACACACACACACACACACACACACACACACACACACACGCTCACGTGCCGGCGAGGCGCGACGATGACGCCCTTTGTGCCGAGAGCGGCGCGAGGCGCAAAAAAAAGCGGGCTCGAGCGGCAGCTTTCATAGACGCGCTAAAATATTCATTGTCTGAAAATGGGCGTTTGTTGGAGAGCGTGTACAGCCTTCCACCCTCTCTCCCGCCCCTCCCTCTCGAGCGCCACGAAACACGGTCCTGAGACGCGCAAAGGCGCCCCATTATATCCCAGGATGCGGAAATCGGCCCCGAGGAGAGAGAGAGAGAGAGAGAGAGAGAGGGGGGGGGGGAGGCGAGAACAGATCGGTTCTCGCACAACCGCGCGAGAAATTCAATATCTTGTTATTCGAATGGCGTAATGGGCAGAATGAGCCCTCACCCGTTTTCCTGCCCCTCCAACCCCCTCCGTCTTACCGTCTTCGATCGTCGTCGCAGCCGCGAAGTCGATAACCGTGATAATCCGCGCTGCCTGAGATATCTCGTCCGATTCGCCCCCGTCCGCGAACTTTTCTAATAATAAAGTCCGCGGGAGAATCTCGTGTCGGACGATTAGACGGGGCTTCATAGAGTCACGAAGTTCCCCGCGATTGTGCCCCGGTACCGATCCCCTTTTCTCTCTCTCTCTCTCTCTCTCTTTCTCTCTCTTGCCATATTAGTATTCTTCTGCGTTAGTTCGTCGCGTCACTCGGAAGTTTCTAATATCCTTCGTGTTATTCGCTTTCCTTTTCTCCTCGCGCTTTTTTGTCCGTTCGTGGATTCTTTGAGTCGATTTAGAGTCGATTAGAAAACTGTTAGCCCGTCTCTCTCTTTCTTTGTTTCTCACTCCGGCTATCCCAATATCTTGTTGAATAGAATAAGGATTTTTCTGTTATAAAAAATTCGAGATAAGGAATTTGAAACATTTTATAACACACTGTTAAATTTGTGGTGTTAAATTAAACAGAGTCATTTATAACTATTCCTATAGGTCACTGCTCCTACCCAATATATTGTTAATTTAACTAGAATAATCAGGTTATGATTGCTCTTTAACCACATATTTTATGTTAAAATAATCAATTTTGACCCATGTAAAAGTTAAAAATTACCAAATAATTTAACCCAAGAAATTGGTTTAAATTTGATTCTTTAATATCTAATAGCATAGGGGGAATAATATAGGGAAATATATACAAGGTGTTACAGAATTGCACGGCACTATTTTAGGGAAATATCTTCTAGGTCAAAAAATGAACAAAAAAAGTTCATATAAACATATGTCCCAAACTTGTTTATTAGTAAGATATTAAAGAGTAAAGATTATGTTTAACAGTGAAAGTATGTTTAACATTAGATTATGTTTAACATTAAAAGTATGTTTTCGAAGTGGTCGCCGCTTTGTTGAGCAGCATTCAGCACGATAAATCCATGTTTCTGTGGCACGTCTTATAGCATAAGGATTATTCCTGATAGTTGCTTCCATTATGCGATTTCTTAATTCTTCTTGCGTGCCAATCGGTCTACAATAAACTAAAGACTTTATTCAATCCCATAGAAAATAATCTAACGGCGTTAGATCTGGCGATCGTGATGGCCATTTAATGGGTCCACTTCGACCAATCCAGTGATTACTGTATGTAGTATTTAAATAGTTATTAATAATGCGAGAAAAGTGGGCTAGTGCACCATCGTGCATAAATCACATTCCCTGTCAATCTCGTATTGGAATATCTTCAAAGATTTGTAGAAGTCTTTAGTTTATTGTTGACTTATTGGCACGCAAGAAGAATTAAAAAATCGCATAATGAAAGCTGCACTTCGAAAACATACTTTAAATGTTTTACTGCTAAACATAATCTTTACTCTTTATATCTTAATAATAAACAAGTTTAGGATACATGTTTATATAAACTTTTTTGTTCATTTTAACCTAGAAAATATTTCCCTAAAATAGTGCCGTGCAATTCTGAAACACCCTGTATATAATACAGGAAATTTGAAACATCCTATAACATAACAATTGCACTTTCCTCTTTTATACAAATGTCTTTGAAGAGTCTTTTTTTATCCCAGGATTATACTATTCTATCCTATTTTAGTATGAGAGCAGCAAGTGTACGAATCCACTTATTATTAATAAATAGTTACAAGTATAAATTATATAGTTATAATGACATGCACTTTCCTCTTCTATACATGTGTCTTTGAAGAGTCTTTTTATCCCCAGATCTATACTACTCTATCCTATTTTCTTATGAGATCAGCAAATGTACCGATTTATTTATTATTAATAAATTATATAGTTACAAATATATAATATATAGTTATAATGACACAGTAATTGTATTTTCCTTTTCTATATACATATGTCTTTGAAGTCTTTTTATTCCCAGGACTATACTACTCTATCCTATTTTATTACGAGATCAGCAAATGTACTAATCCACTTATTATTAATAAATAGTTACAAGTATAAATTATATAGTTGTAAATTATATAGTTATAAATTATATAATTATAAATTATATAGTTATAAATTATATAGAGCAATTGTTGATATTGATCCGGATTGCTCGAAATGACACGTCCATTCAGCATATTACTCTCTCATGTATGTGATATGCGGCCGAATAACCTACGCGGATTTTGTGCCATATATGCGACACTTTGTATATTTCATTAGTAGATGCTTGATAATCGTGTTAATTATCGGCGAGATTACGACAGAATGAAATGCGCGACTGGTCCTTTGCCAGTGCGAACGGCAGAGCCGCGACAGCGTAGCATTTCTCTCGGTTCATTAATGTAATTGAGAGGGGTATCGCGGAATAATTGCGCGCGACCAGTTTTCGCGGAATTAAATATATTTCATTCCCCGATTAATCAGCGAAGTTGAAATGTTTCGCGCCGCTCGCGGGTATTGTACGCGAGCCGCGTTACGCGGATCGCCATTAAAACGCGCAACGAAATTGAATAGACGTACTACTGACCGCATTAATGCAATTATAAAGCAATCGCCGTTACGAGCGCGTGATCTAAGCTGAAATGAAACGGGATATCCCCCGTAAAATATGGAAACACGGCCCAGAGGCAATGCAATTTTAATCACCCGCCGGTAAAACGAAACCGCATTAAAAACGACTGGCCAACTTTCGCGGCATTGGCGAAAAAAAGTTTTAAAGTGTTCTCGCGGTATTTTTAGAAAAAGCGGTGGATGCTCGTTAGACTTTTCTCCAAAGTCAATTTTATAGGTGTGCGTTCGCGATTAATTCTAATCTCTTGGAAAAAAAAAATCAAAATCGCATTTTAGTCTCATAAATTTCTCTCCTCCCTCCCTCCCTCCCTCTCTTTCTCCCTGACATTTTACGCGAAATCGACGTGCTGAAAGTAAATCAGAATAAATCAGAAATAAATTCCTTATCTTTTCCCCCCTGATACTTCGCGTGAATGTCAGGGTCGCAAAGAATCTCTTCGGATCGCGCGCAATCGCCGGGGATGGCCCGAGGGTGAAGCGGGATCGAAAAGGGTATTGCCCTATTGTGTATCGCGATGCATCCCGCAACGTCGTCGCTTCCTCGCGATGGGGCACGTTGTCTCCTCCGAAGAATATGGATATTATGCACGAACAAGGACGGAAGTACCCTTCTGCGCGTCCCCATCTAACCCTCTCGGTTGGCTAATTCGGGGATATGCGCTCCTCTGGCACAGCCGGCTGGCTGCACCTGAAAATCTGCATGCGCAAGCACGGCGATCTACGTGTTTGCGAACGTGCGGAGTGTTCGATAGCGGTGGGCTGCTGGCCCCGCAGAATTTTTTATTCCACCATGTACTCGCGCATTCAGAAAAGCAGGGGGGGATGCCTGCGGTGAGAGCGATGAGCGTTCGAATCTTTCCCTTAAGTTTTCAAACAGGATCGATCGTGCGAAGAGATTTGAATTGTTTCGAATATTATTCGAAATGGAGAATTTTAAAAGTCTTGAGAATGTGTCTCGGAAGCTTTGAAATCCTTGAGAGTCTTGAAAGTCCAGTCTTCAGAGTCTCTCCTTTGAATGCCTGAAACGTTTAAAATTCTTAAAAATGGGATTGTTTTCTGTCTGTGTATAAAACGGAACGTGGTTTGAAATCGTAATATAAAGCGATATGAAAGAAAATAGATACATTTTTAAGACGTTCCAACGACTTTTACGGTTTTTAATACATTTAAAACTCTCAGGACGGTTGAGACTCTCAAGAGTTTCAATTTCATTTCAATTCTCAAGACTTTCGACTTCAAATAATATTCCAAACGAAATAATATTTACAATTGCAGTATAAGCATCTGTTACATTTAATTTAATTTATCGCACCCCAGGCCCGCACTGGTCATTGATTTTTAATTACATTAATTCTCAAAACGATTCAAGATTTTTATCATATATTCGAAATATCTTGTTTGACGTATCTAGAACTCATCACCATCCGTCAACTTCCGAAATGCGCTCCAATAACGTTCGTCGCATCTAAGGCTCGACTGCGGCCAAAGTTGGTTTAACCCAACCGGTCGGGTCTTCTTTTTCTCGTCGCTGTCGGTCCAGATAGCGGCGGATGTAACGTAACTGGTCCCGCTCGATGGAGACTTGCAACGGTTACCGGTGCTACGTAGCATAAGTAGCGTTGCGGGATTTAATATCGCGCTCTGCGTCTCGCGCTTCGATACGCCGATCGGATATTTATCGAGTGAGGCACGGCAAAGTAAGTAGCGTTTGAAATAGCGATTCGATGGAGATCGGGAATCGTATTGCGAGTCGGTACGACGTAACTCCACTTCTCGGTACACTTCTCATCTCGCGCAATAAGAAACAACATCAAAGCGGAATTGACGTTTTTATTGCGTTAGCGGTACTTGGATTGGATTTCATCTGGATAAAATCCTCCTGTGTGTCGGCTTGTCCGTCTGTCCTCCACGCGATCATCGCGTAAACATTCCGCTTCGACGGTGTCGGCCGTACTAAAACGCCGATACGGCGCGGAGTCGCGTTTGGACGCTGCACAGCGGGGATGCACCCTGCACACAGGGTTGCATCCCTGTGCCGCGTGCATCGACCGGCTATTTTTTTCGGGAGTATCGTACGCGCTCGCGAATCGAAACCGCCGCCCGGCGCGGCTCGCGCAGATTGAATCGATTTCCGATTCGGACGAGACTCCTCTCTATGATGAACTACGGGCGACCATAGGGTCGGAAAGGTAGAGAGGGATAGGAAAAGAGAGATAAAGAGCGAGAGAGGGAGAAGGAGAGAGAGAGAGAGAGAGAGTAAGAGAGAGCGAGGGTGTGCGATGACAACGTGCTGGTTGAGGAGGGCCAGGGGCGAGGAACTGGGACGCGGAGGGTGAATCCAACGGCAGATTCGCGTGGCGTGCGTACCGCTATTCAGAATCATGCGGCATGGCTCGTAAATGGAATAATCAGTGACACGAGGGAACACAGAATACGTTGTTGTCCCTGGTTCTCTCCCGCGCGATCTCCCTTCTTCTTCTTCCGTTCTCACACTCTCTCTCTCTCTTGCCGCTGCCTCTTCTCACCCCCGTCTGAGAACGGTGTCATGTCCGTCGTTGCTCCCTGCGGAAACCGTCCTCTCACTTTTCTCTCTCTCTTTCTCTCTCTCTCTCTCTCTTTCTGTTCTCCTCGTGACAGTTCGCGGAGGTTGAGGTTGTAGTGATGAATAATCAGCAACTCGACGCGTCTCGAAGTCGCGAAGTTAACTACTGAAAACGGCCAACAACGATGATAGTCGAAACTGCCATTTCGCCGTTCGTGACAAGAAGCGTGATCAAAATTTTAAAGTGTGATTTATACCCTCAAAAAACCCCCTTCTTAATTTTATGAGAAACGCAAGTTGCTTTTATTATTGCTAACGAGATACGATGAGCCGGGTTGTTTAGCCTCCTAAAACTAATATTGGCTATTTAAAAATTCGAAAACATTAAATTTATCTCTGGTTTTTGCAATCGTACATTCTTTCGAAACTGTGTAATCATTGTTTATTGGCGTTTAAATATGGAAAATTACATATTTGATTGCATGCTCACGATTGAAATTTAAATGGCGTGGACAAATTAGAAATGCAAATGTTGAAAGTATATGTATATTTGATTTTATTTCAAATGGATGTTGTGTGACGACAATTTTGAAATTTCTCTATATTGATTGCAAACATACTTGTTTTTAACTTACCATAAATGATGATGTCCTATCAAATTTTCCAGAAAATATTTGCCTGGGAAAAGTGCATTAAAGTAATTTTTGATGATTGAGAGGAAGCTTGATAAATTTAGTAATAAAATCTCTCGTGATGTTTTCCGTATGTGCGATTCATCGATCATCAAAGTAGGTTGCCATTAAAGCCCGAGTAAGCTCATACGCACGTATCAGATTCGAAAGATTTTAATGGAAAATGTGACGTTCGTAAGGATTAGCCGTCAAATCCCTGCGGGGATATCCTTTCAAAGAAGGCGCGACACATTGGCCGTAAGCGATCCTTAATTAGGTCGTCTCTATTATGTTAATAGGATTTGCGCCTGCAGCCGAAGTAGTGAGAGTCCCCGCTCGAGAGTTAATCTCCCGACTCGTGTAGGTCAACTATGGCAGCCAGCGTGATCCACGAGGACCCTCGATCGAGAATAACGCGCGACAGGAAGGCTCGCGCGAGCGAACGACTTCTGCGAAATGGAAATGGAAAATTTCCACGGCTCGTCGATACGACGACGACGGGTGGACGGAAGAGAGGGACGGCAGAAGAAGGGGCAACCTTCCCCGAGGGAAGGGTGGAACTCTGAGACGTAAATTGCAAATGTTCCGGAGAACTGGATAATCGGATAATCAGCCAGACTGTTCCGCCTCCGCCCCTCGCTCCGCACCGCACCGCCGTCATTTCCAATATTCCGCTTTTCTCGAGACATCGGCCAATTGATTCGGGGATGAGTTACTGGTGGAAGAAAAGTCGACGCTACTTTCGGTAAGTGGCTCGTTGCCGTTTCGGTAATACGTTACGTTTCTTACCTTTCGTACAATCGTTAAAAACCAAAATGTGTAAACAGTGTGTATGAAGCTGTATGAAAGACTCGCAAGGGCGCACGTTCTTGACGCGTGTTGTTGAAAATCAAACAGTTAGGCTCTCATTCAGTCGCTCTACGCGCTGCGTACACCATTGATATACAGGGTGAGGGAAAAGTACCGGACCGGTGAAATATCTCGAAAACAAGACATTTTAGAATAAAATGTTTCATACAAAAGTTGTAGGGTTTAAAAAGATCTATTTACTGATGATATCAGTTTGACTTTGGGTGTCGTCGCCAAGGTCATTCATTTTTTCATTACTGTACCTTAATACTTTTATGCGTAGAATACTGAGATAAATCAATTGATGCAAGGAAAACACATGGTTGCTCTTTAATGAATAGTTTACGAGATATTTTATCATATGTAATAAATTGTAAGACGACTCAACTGGCAAGAGATGGTATTCTACTTATTATTTATCACTACGTATCAACCATACGGATTGTGGTCCTCTACGAATAACAAATTTAATATTAATAAATGCTGAAGCATATATTAAATTCTCCCCCCTCCCCCTAACACCCTCCCATCACGAAAACTGTTAGAAAATTTATTGCGAAAAATATTACCTCAGTCAGGATTTGAACCTTGACCTCCCTATACTCCTTGCGGGCATCGTAGCCAGTTCGATCACCGAGGCATGTGATAATATTTATCGCAATAATCGATGATGTTAAGAAGATCGTATTCGTTTCGTGTGACACCATTTTACGGTCTAGGTGTATAAATAACCAGAAACTTTAATAATCTAAATCGCCAGTAAATAATTAACATATGTAATAAATTGTAAGACGACCCAACTGGCAAGAGATGGTATTCTACTTATTTTTCGCGATAAATTTTCTAACAGTTTTCGGGAGGGCGGAGAATTTAATATATGCTTCAGTATTTATTAATATTAAATTTGTTACTCGTAGAGGACCACAATCCGTATGGTTGATACGTAGTGATAAATAATAAGTAGAATACCATCTCTTGCCAGTTGGGTCGTCTTACAATTGTTATTACGTATGTTAATTATTTACTGGCAATTTAGATTATTAAAGTTTCTGGTGAGATATTTTATATTTTATGTCAAAATATTGTAAACTTTGAAGCTTCATATCTCCGGAACGGCTTATGCAAAAGACAATTTTTGGGGGTGTTTTGAAAAGGTCTCGAGAAGGGCTATAAGAATATACAATAAAAATAGGGAATTTCATTTAAAAAATTCAAGGTGACCTTGTCCTGACCTTGGCGACGCCACCCAAACTGATATCATTAGTAAATAGATCTTTTTAAACCCTACAACTTTTGTATGAAACATTTTATTCTAAAATGTCTTGTTTTCGAGATTCGTCTTGTTTTCACCGGTCCGGTACTTTTTCCTCACCCTATATGTACGTCGTATTAAAGAGATCGTATAACGCGAGAAGTACAAGAGCCCATGCTGTTCGAATATTATCACGTCGCAGTTTCGATCGCACGTAAGAATATGAGCGTCGTAGTTAGATTAATGGCCATTTCTACCAATGCAGATTAACTTTAATCTTAGTTTAATTCACTCTTCATCTTTTTCTAGTTCTAAGAATTAGAAAAAGATAAAGAGTAAGTTAAACTGAGATTAAAGTTAATCTGCATTGGTAGAAATGGCCATTACTCGCACGCGTGTTGAGAGTTTCCACGAGAGTTTCCGTTGTCAAAAATCTCGCTCTCTCACGATTATATTCGTGAAGTGCCAAGGAAAGGAAGTTGTACAGTCTTTATTTTGCGGTGAGCTATCCGTCTTCGTGAATCGTGTAAGTGTGCGTCACAAGGGTGCGCAAGGTACAAGCAACGAGAGAGGCTGTTATGTCGCGGAGATGTTGCAGCAGACAGTGAGTGATATAAATTGCGACACTTATTATCTCATTGCTTATTATTTTACTTAAATATTTACTGTGATATCCGCGGAATTGTGCATTGGGAAATCTATAAGTTTAATTACAAAATTACATAAATGATTTTCCAAAGAAATTAATCGTAGTTATACACGCACTGAAAGAAAGGCTTGGTTATAAAAATCCAGGCTTGGTTAATGTTACCAAGCATCTTCGTGAAATAGTTTCAACTAAATATATAATAAGTATTACATAATTTAGTTGGTTCAA